>CAUYSK010082628.1:0-54634 GCA_963575035.1 Avahi laniger
CATCATGTCAAAGAAAACTAAGAGAATGTTGAAGGAAGAAAACATTTTTTTAAATGATTGGGAATTGCAATATTTTGTTTCTGCTAAAGATAAGATGATTCTCCTGCTTTGTGATGCTGCAATGTCAACATTAAAGAAATTCAATGCTCATCAGCATTACAACACTCATAAGGACCACAGATACTTTAAATTAGAGGGAGAGGTGTGAAAGGTTGTATTGCAGAAGTTAAAAGATGAAAAGCAAAAGCAAAGACAATCGTTTCAAGCAGCAGTAATACCTGGAAATAATATCGCTGAAGCAACTTATAAAATAGCTTATATACTCGGGGAAAAAAGGGAAGCCATTCAGCGATGTAGGAATTGTGAAAGAATGCATTGTTGAAGTTGCATGCTTAGACACCGATGACATTTCAAAGTACAAACAACTGCCTCTTTCAAGGAGAACCATAACTGATTGGCAGCATGAATTAGCTTCAACTTAACAGAACAACTTCATGCAATACTTCAAAAGGAAAATACATATGATTCAATCACCTTGGATGAATCAACTGATACTCCTGACTCAGCACAGGTTTTATACTTCATTCAGGTCATAACAGAAAATTTTCTTTGCTATGAAGAGTTCCTTTGGGCACTCTTGCAAACAGAACATGGGAAATAGATATCTTCAACTTTCAAGATAAATGCTGTGAAGTGAAGTTGAACTAAATTTGGTAAATTTAGTGAGTGTATGTACAGATGGTGCACCTTCCATGACAGGAAACTGTGAAGGGTTTATTGCACAGATAAAAAAGTATTAACAGATCCAGATGCTCTAATTTCTTTTCATTGTATCTTGCATCAGCAAAATCTCCACGCTAAAGCTATGATTTTTAAGTGACACTTTGCAACAAGTTATAAGTATTGTTAACTATTTGTGCAAATGCAACATGGCATTGTCAGTTTCAGAACATGCTAAAGTTGAACTATGAGGTATTTAGTGTGGATTTGCCCTATCATTCTAAAGTGTGTTGGCTATCACAGGGACAGGTATTAGCCAAAATTTTATCTCTGAGAACAGATTGTTAAATGTTGAACAGAATCAGCAATGTGAATGATTGAAAGATTTTTGTAGGAATGCAGCATTTCTCTTTGATATCATGTCAAATCAAAATGACTTGAATATTTGCAAGGTTAAACTAAGTCTATGATATGTGGCAAAAATCCAAGCATTTTGAGAAAAGCTATCTTTTTTTCAAAACACTACTTCAAAAGAAATTGGGTGAACATTTTCCCCAGTTAGCAAAGATCATTGAGCAGAATGATACATGTGAATCATCTAAAGAATATGCAGCTGTTATAGACCTATTAATTGGAGAATACAATGAAAGTTTCACTGACTTCCAGAATCATGACATCACACTCAAATGAGCATTTCAGCCTCACCTAATTGATATCACCAAGGCACCTAAAGAACTACAGATGGAATTGATCCCTCAGTAGATGGCATTTTAAAATCATTGCTTGATGCTAAAAAAAGATCCAACTGAAATACGGAAAAATGCAGTAGAATAAGCACACCTTTGGCAACATGCCAGAATATCGTTCTCTTGCTTTTCAACCACTTATTGCTGTGAATCTACATTCTCCCCTCAACCCAAATCGAGATGCCCTTAAGGTCACAAATGGCTGATACCCACCTAGCAGATCAACTGAAACTGCAGACCTCCGTGCTGCAACCAAACATTCAAATGCTTTCCAACAAAATGCAGACACAACAAAGTCATTAAAAAGTTAGTTAACTTTAAAATTAAGTTTTCATTTTTTGAAATTAAGTACATAGTAGTTAAGGTTTTTACAAAACAATGTGTATGTTTAAGTATATCTCATTGAAATTTCTTGAATGTGGCCTTATTTGATTAGAGCTAAATTAATGCAGCCTTTCAACATGAAAAGGTTCCCCACCCCTGGCAGACAGGCTTGCTGTCTGTGGCTTGGAGCACACACGGAGGTCTTCCTGGAGGAAGTCTGGTTTTACTCCTGGAAGATGATTGTCTCCTAAGAGGAAAACCACGATCGTTTTGTGTGACTCGGAGGCAGCGTTTGTGAGTGGACACAGCTCAACCTTTGGGTTCAAATCCTGGCTCTGCCACGCTCTCAGTGCAAAGCTTGGAACACGTTATTCAACCTCATCGATTAAAATGCTTAGTTACCATATGGATCACATAAAAGAACACACACCACGTTTGGTGCAATCTCCAAGGCTGTGGACGTTTTCAAGGGCTGGCAAAATCCCCTGAGGTTTTCAGGCCCAGATGGTTTCTCTATTTTCTTTTCCCTCTGGGCCGAGACAGAAGATCTGTTTTCAAGTCCCAGCTCTGTTCATAACAATGTGGTCTTACCTCTCAGAGCTTCTACTTCCTTTTCTTTCTAAGGGGCTTGAGGAGTCACCGCTTTTTAGGACCTTCTCCTGTGGGTCCCCTGGGATCCTCCCTACCCACAGATACGGCAGATGCGTCTGCTCTGCCTGCTGGTGGACTTGGGGCCTGTCTTGCCACATGAAAGCTTGTATCCAGACTTTTCCTTCTAGGCTGCAACAAACATCCCAGCCCCAGAACCAATCTTTCAGGACACCAGAGGGATTAAGAGGTTTGGGACCACCTAGAAATGTCAGTTGTAGACCAAGCTGCATCACAATGAAATTACCTGCTGCCTGTTCTGCAGCTCAAGAGTGCAGCTCTTGGAAAATGCGTTGCCAGAGAGAAGGCCAGTTATAAGAGTGGAGTCAACTGGCAACAAACTCCTGTGAATCTCCAAGCTAATTAGGGAACATCAGTGTTGCGGAGATACCCTCCCCATCCACCACCTCCACAGGCAAACACAGAACGACTGATTTAAAAACCTGTGGTTTAAAGGGTGGCATAGACACTTCGACTAAGATTGTCATAGGGAAGAGAAAAAAAATGGAATAAAGGAAAAGAGGCCTCTGGGTGGCACAAGGGAAAATCTGTGGGCATGAAAATGCAAAGTTCAATTTCAGGACTGCACTTCCTGGGCTCCGTCACTTGAGGCCAAATGGCTCTGGTCTAAACTCCGGAGGCTCTTGGCTTTTTAGGGGAGAGCGTGAACAAAGATAATGTCTTCTCTTAGGAGGATTGATTTGATTTCTATCACTGGAAATGTCCTAAGTACCGTATAGTATTTCTAACTACAGATAGCCATCCCTCCCTCCCTCTGTCTTCACTTCACCCGCCAAATTTCTCCCAGTCTGCAATGGGGAAAGTTGCAATGACTTGGCCAGGGGTCTTGGCTTAGTTATCTATTCCCCGGCCCCCCTCCTACACTGCCTATTCCCAGCAGTGGACCCAGGTCCTGGCACACGGTTAGCACTAGGCACATGTGTGTTGAATGACTTACATTCACACCTGGCCACACCGTGCGAATACAGAAAATGCCAGGCACGTCCTACGGGTGAAATGGTTGTCTCCGAATCCCTGCTGCTTTTCTTCGACACGAGCTGCGGGATAAATGTGAATCTGATTTTGCTACTCATCATTCTGCTCAAAACATACATCATGAGAGAGCAAGACACCACTTCTAAGTTCTTTGGGAACTGCCACAATTATTTTTTTTTTCCCCTTCTTCAATACTGCTCACCCACTAGCTTGTAGAGAAAGTAAGCCGACCCTCTGATATTTGTGCGAATATCACCCCGTCGGATAGGCTTGGGGCTGAGTCTCATTACCGGTGGAGGAGCTTGGGAGGTGCACCCAGGAGAGCTGCCTGATTCAAAGCAGATTCTACTGCAGGGAGACAGCAAGGCCCAGCGGTGCACCCCTACCGCTCCTGTATCTGCACGCTCTGGTCTGGCAGCGAAGAATCATCCCACCTCCACGCCTTTGCATATTCCATGCCCTCTGCCCGGAGCACTCTTCCCTATGGGTTGAATGAACAGATGAGGAATCTGCCCAAGGCCCTTGACCTAACAGATTATGTCTTAAGGCTTTCTCCCCAGGTCCAGAGCTAGCCACAAAAATATCCCAAAATAGTTCTGCCCCAAGTCCCATGTCCTTGGTCTACATTTTCTATTGCTTTAGGCACAGAGCCCAGAGGTCTATTTTGGAGAGAGTGTAAGGCCGTGAGCATTAGAGAGAACATGAGTCTTAGAATCTGAAAGAGCCCGGTTCAAATTCTAGTTCTGATACTTACTGGCTGTATGGCCTTAGCTAAGGAGCCCAACCCTCCAAACCTCTGATGCCTGATCTGCAGAACACATGCATCCCGCATGGTTGTCATGGCCATGACATCAAACAACATAGAGCTGCTGCTACCAGAAGTGGTACACAGTAGGAACTCTCCGAGTGTTAGTCCCCTCGCCTGGCCATTCTCCCCTGAGTGTGACTGCCAGGGAGTGGGGAGGGTAAGGGGTCCCGGCCTTTCTCTCTAAAGAAGCACCTGCTATGTTGTCCTCACTCGTCCTGGGAAGGAGAAGCACTGCCTTGTACGGTTGTGCAGGGTGTTTCCTGTGACCAATCTAGAAAGGCTTCTGGAAAGTCCAAACGAGCAACTTAGGGAGAAGTGCAGTCCTCTCCTAACCCTGTCCACTGCCAGGAGAGAGACTGGGTTAGTCCTGCTCTCTGGACCCCACCCCCCTCTCCCAGGATTCAGAGCCAAAGGTGATTAATAGGAGTGTCAAACTGTCTTGTCCTTACTGCAAGCAATAACCCCCGTGAAGTCACAGGTTGGATGCCAACTCATGTGTTACACCCATGTGAGTTTTTAAACATCTGTTAAAAGAACGGTTGTCCACATGACAACGAAAACCACCAGGCAGCAATGCTACTGCTCGTCCAATGCGTGCTGGTCTACGCTGTGTGGGAAGATGGCGCTCATTCACGCAAGGGCTCTTTATTGAGCAACTGTTATGTGCTTTCGTGTTGGGGATGCAGTTTAAAAGCAGCAAAATGCCTGCCCTCATAAAGTGTCTATGCTAGTGGTAAAATAGACAATTAAAAAAAACAAGATAAATGAGTGAAGTGTGGAGGATGTTAGTTAGTGGCAAGTGTGAAAGAGAAAAAGCAAGAGAAGAGGACGCAAGATACAAAAATTGTGAAAAGTGGGTCTCTGCCTCCCTCCTGGGCCAGCGGCCCTCCCTCCTAGCTTGGGCCGGCTGCGGGTGGTCCCACTCCGCACTGTGCTGCGACACAGCTCTCCCTCCCCTCCCCGGCCCGTGTGGGTTTCTCTGCCAGTCCCACGTGTGCCTCTGGCTAAAGCACCTTTATTCTTTCGGGTCCATCTGAGCATCATCTTGCCTGACTCCCGCAGAGTCAGCTTTTTCCTGGGGAAGCAAGTTTCCACGTGCAACGGAGAGCCTCTGTCCCGCCGAGTAAGAGCCCCAGCCTTGTCATGTCATCTGCCCAACAACGAGTTGCTGAGACCTGCCATGGGCCCTGGGCTGTTCCTAGCCCTGGGGGAGGGAAGCGACAATCGGAGACATCACAGAATTACATAGTGCAGCCGGTACTGTGAAGACAGAGTAGAGGGGACTCTCGGGGCCTCAGCGGAGCTCTGAGTTGATACAACCTGAACAACAGAAGAAATCTGCCCTGCAGGGTGGTGGGTGACGGGGGTGGCAGGGGAGGAGGTCAGTTTTGCAGGCACAGGGGCAGCGCGTGCACAGGCTCCCAGTGGGCAGGGAGGCTGGTGTGTCCCAGGCGTGGGAAGGCAGCCCTGGGGTTGAGCAGAGCAAGGCAGGGGGAGGGCAGATCTCAGGGGGCCGAGCCAGAGGCCTGGGGAGGATGTGGCTTTCACCCCAGATGCCGTGGGAAGCCATTGGTGAGTTTCAAGTGGAGAAGTGGCACAGCGGACATTCTAGGGGTTGGGGCATGCTGGTTGAGGATACAGAAAGAGAAATTCTACCCTCCCCAAATGTCGTCTGGGGGGATTTCTCTCCTTTCAGCCTGGAGGGTAGTGGGCTCTGAGGCCTTCACAGGGATGGGGGCAGGGGGACACTGAGACTGTGTCCCCACCTTCCCTCCACTCCCTCTGCTCTGGTGGCACCAGCAGTCGGTCTGTCTTCCACCCCAGTCTCACCCAGGATGGGAACCCAGAGGGCACAGAGAGCTTCGGGGCAAACTGGGGCTCCGGTGGCATGATCCCTGCCGGCAGGGTTGGGCAGCCTCTTCAAGGGGGAGTGGGAGTAGCTCACCTGAGATCCAACAGGTACAAGGTCACCCAGGCAAGCTGCCCTCACCTCTCACCGTGACCCACTGCCCTCAACCCACCAAAGAGCTGGGTGACAATTTACTTTAAGCCCTCCTATGGGGGACGTTACGGCCATTTCTATATGCATCTTTATTTCCTTAGGATAATTTTCTGGAAGAATAGAGCAAATCATGGCACTTGTATTTTTTTTTATTTTGGAATAATTTTAGAGTCACAAGAAATAGCAAAAATAGTACAGAAAGGTCTCCGCTCCCTGCAGTGCTTGTACCTTTATAACCACAGTACACTAGCAAGACCAGCAAATTGACATTGATACAATACTACTAGCTCAACGATAGACTTAATTCAGGTTTCACCAGTTTTTACATGCACTCATTTTTTTAAAATGTTGTGTAGTTGTTTGACATTTTCTTCCCACGTGTAGACTCATGTAAGCACCGAGAGAGAGATTTTTAAGGCTTAACAAGTGTATTGTCAAAATTTCCTCAAGACAGATTGCCAAGAATCGTATATCTGACAGTTGCACCCACCGAGTTCTGGCGAGAGGACGGGGCACAGTGTCTGGACCCAGAAGGGTGTTCAGGCTACAAGGGGAACCTCGATGTCCTAGTCCAGAGATGTCTGCCCGTGGCTAAAACCTCATGCTGGGGACGTGTCTTATCAGTCATCTCACAGTCAACTCAGGTACCCTCCAGGTGTGTCCTCATCTGGAGGGCAGGTGGTCACCTGAATTTTTTTTGGCCAGCAGTGCAAGACAGAACACCGGACAGTGGCTCAGGGAGCTGAGTATGCGTCCTGAGTATGCCGCTAGGTGAGCCATTAGCTCACCCGAAGTTCATTCTCCTCACCTGTAAAATAAACACAAGGGCTGAAATGGATGTTATTCAGGTAGGAGGGGTGATCTACCTACACTATCCCTCTCATGGTCACTGCAATTCGTTAGGGCATCTCTCTAGCTAAGAATAATAGCTTTCAGTGTTGGTCATCTCTCACGCCAGACTATGAAAAGGGTTTTGCATACATCTCTTCCAAGCACGGTTATGGGGAAGCTCCTACCATTCCCACTGGCAGATGAGGAAACTGAGCCTCAGAGAAACACAGTGAATAGCTGTTGTCTCCCAGCTTGTCGGAGACAGTCTGTGTGAGCCCAGCTTTCCCCTCTGATGGCCACGCGGGTGTGCCTCCTCACCTCTGCTGCCCGCTTGAATACAGACAGCCCGTCAGTCCAGAGGTTAGAAGGGGCTGTCTGTGACCCCAGCTTAAATCTCCAACAGGCTGTCCAGAGGGGACTCCAAGGCCCTTCTAGCAGAGAGCAAACGTGACGTCGGTTTTAGGTGCACACTGCCTAAATATAAAAGCACGGAGATCAGTTCCAGATGGATTTTCTGGATGGATCGGGGTTTTATTCATTCTGAAAAGAAGGCAGATAGCGAATTTCACTTCTGTCACTTGACACAGGAGGTAGCTGTCTCCCAAAATGAGAAGAGAGCTCTTCCTAGTCACTTCTGATATCCATGCTGTGCCTGCAGCTTAGACCGTAGCCTGTCCTCACAGACAGACTGCGACAGGTCGAGCTTGGCCGTTGGATGTGATTTAACAGAAAAGGCAAAAACTAACCATTCTTGGCCTGAAGTTAGCCAATGCTTTTTCAGAAGTCAGTCAAATGTGTGTGTGTGTTGGGGTGCGTTTGAGGGGGTGTATGTGCAGCAGCTACCCGGTTGGATACGGGGAGCCGGGAGACAGTTCCGCTCTTGGTGGGTTTAGAAAGATGTTTCCAGCAGACATAAAACTGCTGCCCTGAATGGTGGGAGACAAGGAGCCGGCTTGGTTGCCTGTTGTCCTGAAGGCTTTAGCAGTAAAATATTACAGCTTTGCTTTGCACCACATTCATGAATGAGTTGATCTGGGGATACACTGTTCCTGGAATTTTTCTTAAAACAAAGAAGTTAGGCTTTGCTATATATCAGAGACAAGTTGATGAACTTGGAAAGGTCAGGCAAAATGATAAATGGTTGAGCTGGTATTTATGTTCTGAAACAAAAGGTTGGGCCATGTGGTTGATTTGGGGCAGTTTGCAGCCAAGTGTACTAAAGGGAAAGAAAGAGCACGGTTCGGCGTAAGGGTGAGGAACAGAGTAGAGAGTCCCTTGAGGATTCTTCTCTCTGGAAGAGCAACCCAGGGACCAAGATTCTAGACCAGTCAGAAGCAGCAGAAAGTCAGTAGCAACCGTATCATTCAACACAGACTCTGACAGTACCTTTTCCTTAAAGAATATGGGACTATCTCTCAAACATTCAGTCATTCCACCTGTAGCAATCAGTCATAAATAAGTAATTTAAGATACAATAAAAATCATCTATGCACAAAAGATGCTGCTTGGAGTATTATTTGTAATGGTGAAAATTGGAAACAAATGTTCAATAAAATGGAAATGATTAAATAAAACATAAGATGATCCCTGGTTGGGATATTATGAAGTCATAGAGTGATGTTCACTAAAAGAGTAATAACAAAGAAAAATATTGATGCTACTATGTTAAATGACTAGATCAGCATATATTACTGTGTGTGTTTCTATGCATACATATATATAGGAAGAGAATCACAGGGATATGTCAAAATCCTTCAGAAAATTATTCCAAATTGAATAAGGTGATAATTTTTCATATTGTTCAACTTTCTCTGCACTTCCTTATAAGGCATATGGATTACTCTTATAATATGCATGATGGTTTTTCTATTCCTTAATAAGAAAACGTAGAGTTCTGAAAAGGTTTGCTGAGGCATTTTACAGATGCCCCAGCAGTGTTGGGAGGGGACCGTGATTGGGAACACCTGCCTGCCATGAATTCAGATCGCACAGAGCCAGCCCTTCAGCAAGTAACTTAGGTGGGGGCTGGAGGAGAAAATAAGGAACGAAAAGAACCTCTAGGAGTCTTTCCGGGATTACAGTATAAAGAGATGCAAAATGACTAAACAAACCTCAGAGCAGGAAGTGTGATCCCAGGCCATGCAGACAGGGAGCGATGGAGGTGGTCAGGCTAGAAATGCCACCCCCTCCTCCAAAAAACAACAGCAAAACAGCAGATGGGCCATATTTCAAAGTCAAGGACAACGAGATGCAGGGAGAAGAGGCTCGATGAAGATGAAGACTGAGTAGAAAAGTGTTATCAGATGTGTATGTGACCACTCCCCCAACCCACCTAGCGCATGTGCACCTGTCTGGGAGGACTTTAGAGCAGAGAGGCCACAGGATCTTCCAAAGGGATCGTATAAAAATCACGCTGCTCAAACGGGGAAACTAGAGCAGGAGTTGAAGGTAAGACTGATAAAGTTCTTTCTTTAAGGGAGCATTGGTCGTATCCTTAGGGGGAAAAAAATGCAGAAGAAAAGTAAATGTTTTTTGCCCATGGAAAAGGCCCAGGAGCCTTTTCCTGTAACAGGCTATCTCGGCAGGGTTGGGGGAGAGAGGAAAGGAACGTGCAGTTGTGCGTTTGATCCGTGCTGCCTCTAGGTCAGCTCCTTCTGCCAAAACAGGCCCAGGATCCAAATTCTAAAGGTCACTGCTTCAGGGCTGTGCGTTGCAGTGGTCACAGCTATTTGAAGGTCAACAAGGGTCGTCCATTGGTTTCCATGAGCTCAGGGTGTCCGCTGTGTGCTGACTTCTTATTGTCTTATTTAATCCTCACAATGAACTTATGAAGTAGGTTTTATTTATGTATTTATTTTCAGACAGACGTTGATGTTTTAGAGCAGTTTTAGATCCACAGCAAAACTGAGTGGAAAGTACAGAGAGTTCCCATATATCCCCTCCCCCCATAGGTTTTATTTTTACACTCCTTTTACAACTGAGGAAATGGGCTTGGAGAGCTTAAATCACTTTTCCACAAATTTGCAGATAGTAACTCTGAGGCCAGAATTGACACCTGGCTACTAACACATCTTTATAGCAGACACTGACCAACTGCAGCCCTTGGGCCAGACTGAGCCTGTTTTCATAGGCTCATCAGCTAAGAGTTTCTACATTTTTAAATGGTTGGGGGGAAAAAAGAGGATATTTTGTGACACGCAAAACATATGAAATTCAAATTTGTGTCTATAAACAAAGTTTTATTGGAACATGGCCACATCCACCTTTGCACGCTTGTCTGTGGCTGCTTTCACGCTACAAAAGCAGAATTAATTGAGCAGTTGCAGCAGTGACTACAAGGCCCACAGAGCCTACAACATTTATCATTCGGCCCTTTCCTGGACAAGTTTGCCAACTCTGCTTTATAGAAACATAGTTATCACATTTACTTAAATGTTTCTTTCCAATATTGTTAGATTTCTGCAGGACAGGATTGTCTAGACCAGTGAGTTTTCAAAGGATGCTGTTTCTGGGATTCTTGGTTCTCCTTTTACACCAGAGCAACTCATTTTAAAGGTTTTATAAAGTTAGGCATCCGTGGAATATTCCATTTGAAGAAAAGGTTCGACACACACCACACACAGAAGTTTAGACATCAAGGCTTTTCTAATAGAGAAAGAAAAGAAGAATTGTGATGAAGACTGTCTAAACCCAAGCGAATAGTAGAATAGCTGCTTAGTCACTCGCCTGGTCGGGGGCAGACCCAGCACTTGCCCCAGAGTTAGCTCTTTCTACACCATTTTGATCCTAGGGGTAGCACCCTTGGATCATAGGGAGGGATTTGAGACTGATGAGACTTATTGATGTGGGTTTTATTTGATTTCTTTTCCCATCAGCAAATACTTAGATGTATTCTCTAAAAGATAAAGACTTAAAACAATAATAACCATAACAACACTATCACACCCAGAAAGCTGTTAACAATAACTTCTTAATGTCATAAAATACCCAAGCAGTTTTTGGATTTCTGATTTTGACACAAAGTTTATGTTCAGGCTTCTTATTCTGCTACTTACTAGCCTCGTAACCTTGAAATAATTGTGTAACCTTTCTGAGATTCAGGCTCCATCTCTGAAATAGGGATGATTCTAATATCGTTAGTGTTGTGGTGAAGAACAGGTGAGACGTTGGTGAAGGGCTAGTAAAATGTAGCACACGTTAAGTGCTTAATAAATCACTTATGCTGATGACGACGACGATGATGGCTGTGGCTGTTACAGTCGGCACCATTGGAGATGACTAGAGTTAGGGCTACCACCCGTCCAGTGTGCTTAGCACTGTCCCACTGATCTTGGGAAAACCCCTCAGTCCCAGGCAAGCCGAGCTGGCCGGTCACCCTAGTAAAGCCAGGCCAAGCTAGTGAGCTGTGAGAGGTGAGCTGGTAACCCGAGCTCACGGAATCGACACGTAATGGATTTCTCTAACAAACTTATGATTTGGTTGATGCAATCGGCAGGCCTGCTGGATAGGATCCCAGATTCTCTATAAATAGACAGGAAATGTTCAGGAGCCTCGGACCTGGCGCTCATCACCATCGAATTATGTGCTTTAACTGCTCCCAACACTCAGAAGGAGAGCCTCCCCTAAGCACCAGAACGAATGAGTCCCACCTGGGAAAGAAACACGGCCCCTCTATATGATGTCAGCAATTGCAAAGCACTGGAAGAGAAAGCGTGGAGTTTATTTAGTCTTCTAATCCCTTCATTCTGGCAATTAAAGAGCCACGTGCCAAAAAGGTGAGATGACTTCACTGTCTCTCGGGGAATTGGACACAGCTGAGCTGTGGAGTCGCTCTGACCCTCACTGCTCTCTGCAGGTCCCCGGAAATGCGTAGGCATGGAAATCACAATGGCAAGTTTTACGAGAAGCACTCTTTTGTTTCTGCGGCCTCCTTTGCAAGGATAACACAGCCCTGAGAAACGTTTGTTCAACGTGCGAACACAAGGGAGGAGGGACCCAGGAGCCCTGGGCTGGCGGAGTGCTTCCCCTGGCGGGAAGGGTTTGTGGGCACACCTGGCCAGAGAGGGGAGAACAATGTCTCAGGAAATGGCAACAGCAGGGAGATAATTCACTGCAGATTGAAAACAGGATGATCGTCCTGGTAATGGGCTAATCCCGTTAATGCAGGAGACCAGGCCAGAGAATGGAGGAGAAAAATGGTCCCCTTTGGGACCTACATATTTTAATTTATCAAATATTTATGGAGCACCTGCTTTGTCAGGCACTGGGCTAGGTGCAGGGAGCACTGTACCCATTATGGTACGAACTCACATAACATAAAATAGTGGCAAAGACAGACCAAACAAAAAAAGCAACAGCAAGTTGTAAATTAGCTCCGTGATGGAAGGAAAGAAGGAAGGAAACAGGGAGGGAGGGAGAAAAACAGAATAACAAGGGGACCAGTGACAGAGGAACAGCCAGGGAAGGCATCTGTAAAAAGATTTTTAAGCGGGGTCCTAATGAATGAGAAAGAGTCATCTAAAAAAGGGGGTTGTCTTAGCTGTAGTCCGTTCAGGCTACTGTAACAAAATACCTTAGACTGGTTGATTTGTAAACAGTAGAAATGTATTTCTTATGGTTCTAGAGGCTGGGACCCTCTGCTGGGAATCCGACACCAGCGGATTGGGCGTCTGATGAGGGTGTGTTCCTCATAGATGGAACTTTCTCTGTCCTCAGGTGGCGGAAGGGCAAGACACTCCCTTCAGCCTCTGATATAAGGGCACTAATCCCATTCCTGAGGGCGGAGTCCTCGATACCTAACGACTGCCTAAAGGCCCCACTTCTTAATACTATTGCACTGGGGGTTAGGTTTCGACATGTGAATTTTGGGGAGACATAAACTTTTAAACCATGCCAAGAGTTAAGAGCATTCTGGGTAGATTTTTAAAAAATTGTTTTTAATTTTCTTACCCAGCTCAGCGAATTATTTACCTGATGATAAATGACTGATAGAAATTATTTTTTTAGACAAAAATCTTATTGACCACACGAGTGACTCATCTTAATGGAGATATGCAGCTCACTAAGCTGAATGTGGTTGTTTTCTCTATTGTTGTCGTTGTTTTAAAATTTTGGACTCATCGTGTTAATTTCAAACCATCCGAGCATCATCTGGAATTCAAGTGAGAAATGCTTGGCAGTATCAAACCGTGTTCCCAGAGCTAAAATCCTTGTCTTCAGAAAACAGTGTCAGATACCCTACTGAATAAAATCAGAATATTTTTTAAGTGAAAATGAGATGAAAAGGATAGAGAAGGAGCCAGGCGATAGTTAAGTTAATCTTCAGGGGAGGGAAAACATGTCAGAAAATGTAAACCAGATCAGTCCAACCCATGTTACAATTCTGTAGAGGGAATTAAATTCCTGTGGAAAAACAAGCCTCCGATTATGAAAGGATTTGACTGTGTGGAAGAATCTGGAACATCACTCTATTAAAAATACTTGTAAAACCAGGGGAATCATGTACAAAATTACAGAGCTAAAAGGAGTGGGAGAACTTGGGCCGTCTGAAATAGTTATTATTTCAGACGCTGCATCGTATTAGTAAGACTGCAAGGAAGAGAAAATTGCTTTATTCCAAAAAGTAAAAATTATTGTCCGGTAGGTAGCATCGTTTATTTTTAAGTGTCTCTTAACCCTTCCTATGGAACTCTCCTTGTCTCAGCCATAAGTAGTTAAATTTTTTAGAAAAGCAATTCCAAAGTATCTACCATGTGGGACACTTGTTTTAGGATCCAAAATAAAATGAATCAATAGCAGAATTAATCCAGACATGAGGGTGAACCTTCTTTGAGGTTTATTAAGGACAAATGAAACAAAAATTGTTATGTGGTAGGAGACATGAAGATTAGCAAAATTCTGTCCAAAACTGGGTGGGTAAAGCTAGAACTATTGGGAAAAGATGTCCTTAACTGAAATTACAAGCATACTTAGAAGGAAACAATAAAAGGAGTTTTAGCTCATTCCAGAATTTCACGGGCTATGCTTATTCCCCAATACAATTGTTTGAGCAAATAAACGTTTGATTTGGGTGTGCTGTGACGGCACCTCCCATCTTCTCACTGTTTTTAATTATATATTTTTGATGCAAACACGAGAGGGAGTTAAGGTGTGTCTAAATGAAACTATTTCTATTTTTTTAGCCAACAAAGGCATCCAGGAAGATGCCTTTTTTTTTTCCTGCTGCAGCTAATGAGGCTGGGTTGACAGCGGCCGGGACAGCTAAGCAGTTTGCAAATGGCCACCCATTACTTCCAGCGGGGAAGAGGCGCCTCGGGAAACGTTTGCACAGAATGTTTTGGGCTGTTCAGGCAAAAACCCTCTTCCCTCCTCGCTAATAATTAGCCAGTTTACCAAACGCCTCTTTTCACAAAGCTAAGCAAGGAGAAGTCAGTTACTGAATCAGACTGGATCCAACTGGGTGAGCGGGAGGGAAAAGCAAGTTTTCGGTGAATTACACGCAAAACCGCTGCGATCGGCAAAGAGAGGTTGGGCGCGACTTCTCTGTGGATACCTGGCTGACTTCTAGTATAAAAAGACACCAAATCCATATTGAGTTTCTTTACCCATTGATATGCCAATATTTTCAAGATGGCTTTTCCTTCTTAAACTGTTTTCCTTTTGACTCATTTTCTGAATCTTGAACAAAGCCAGGCTGGTGCCTGCCTCAGGCTCTCATACTGGCTATTTGCTCTCCAGGCAGGACTTGGCTTTATTATTTTTATTCTCAGTTCAGTTGAAATGTCACCACCTCCAGGAGGCCTTCCTTGACTACCTGCTCTAACGCCCCCGCCCCCTACCACTTCTCCATCATACTCCATCACACGACAATTTATTGGCTTCATAGTACTTATCACTAGCTAATGTTTTCTTGTTTATTGATTTTTTTTGTTTGTTTACTCTGTCTCCTGTCTAAGAACATGATTTCCATTAGAACAGGAGCTATCTGAGAATCTAAAACAGTATTTGGCATAGCGTCAGCAGTCAAAATTATTGAAAGGTAGATGAAAAATTATTGAAAAGATGGATGGATAGATGGATGGACACAAAGAATTTGTCTTTACCCTTGAGCATTTTTCTTGGGTCAAGTTCAGGTGTTGAATTCTCAGACTCAATTCTATCGACTACTGTATATTGTCCCCATGTCAATGGCTCAACTGATGCTCCAAGACACATAACTGAAATCCACTTAAAAATTAACACATGTCTTGTTGGAAAATGGACTTTCTATCCG
This sequence comes from Avahi laniger, assembly GCA_963575035.1. Classification (NCBI taxonomy): domain Eukaryota; kingdom Metazoa; phylum Chordata; class Mammalia; order Primates; family Indriidae; genus Avahi; species Avahi laniger. The sequence continues at coordinate 15,348 of CAUYSK010082628.1, forward strand.
ACTTCCAGGTTTTCTACTCCTTTTTCTCTCTTTTCTCATTAAATTTCTCTTTGCTCATTTCTCAGCAAACCGAAGAGTATGTTTCAATACACCTCCCTTCCCCCGCAAAAAACCAATCTGGCAAACCAAACTAAACACAGCAAAGGGAACTCAAATTTTGTTTTATGGGGCTATTTTTATGGGTGTTTGTGTGTGGGGGGATCCTTGTAGTTTCAGAATCCAGGCCCATGAAATAAGAGAACGTTAGGAGGTGGGTTTGATTATAAAAAAAAAAAAAAAAAAAAATTTTCAGGGTGAGACATTTTCAAGCCATTGAAGATTCAGACAGGTAGATGACAACTCTCTCAAAATCTAGATAGTCCAAAGTGGTCGTTCACAAGTTAGTACAAAATGTTTATGTGGGTGTGCCCCTTGCTTTCTAGCAAACTGAGGGAAAAGGGTTTCTTATTCCAATAGAAGAGGGGGAATGATGTTGGCTAGAGAGGGGCAGATGGAGTCTTGCTGGGTCCAGGAGTGGGATGAGGAGGTGACACAGCGGGTCAGGAGATGTGAGGAAGAGGAAGGTGGCACATTTTGACAGTAAGACAGAGCCTGTGTAACCAGGAAGACCATGGCTTCCAAATTTTTTTCCATCCAAAAAAAAAAAAACCGGATCTGAATATTTTTGGCCTTGAATGTCAAAGCAGCCTCCTCAAGTTAACCCTTGCACACTGCTTTGCCCCACCTATACCCACCCTTCGGGACCCTAAGTCCCCAGAGTCATCCGGAACCCCACTACCTTGGCATTGCCCACTCCTGCGACGTTCTTTGCCCAGCAAAGAGGAGGGGAGTCCTGTGCCACCTCGACGATCCATTTAACAGAATGATTTGGGTAAATCCTTTGCAAAGGCTTCCCGGGTGTGGCTACACACACCTCCCTCTGGATCGCAAACCTCTGCAGAGCGGTCCTGTTGCTCTACCACTATCTGCTGAAACGTCAGTCTTGTCCTCCAGCCCTTCAAGGGCAAGGGCTGTGCTGCTCCGGTGCCATCCCTTAGTGCCTTAGCCCTGCCATGGCCAGGCACTGAAGCAGCCATTTGTTAAATAATATCTTTGGAGCATCTACAATGTGCTGGGACTATTCTAAGTTCTGGGGATTTCAGCACTAAACAAAACACAGTGGAGGCCCTCATGGAGTTTACCAGCTATTCAGGAGGACCAACAACAAGCAAACAGCCAAAAAAAAAAATGCAATTACTGGTCATGATACACGCTATGAAAGAAACAGAGTTTAGGGTTTGCGGCTACATAGACAGAATGGTCCAGGATGGCCTCTTTGTGGAGGTGATGGTTAATTTGGCTGTTTATTAAAAGTCTGGAATTCACTTTTATTCACCCATCCCTGGGCAAGTGAGAACTCTACCATTCGATGGCCTGGAATTTAAATTTTAGAGGTTCCTTATAAATCATCCCCCAGAGAACTCTCCCAACAGCCTCTCAACAGTTGAGTGACCAACTTATCCTGGTCTGCCTGGGACTTCACCAGTTTTAGCATGGACAACCCCATGTCCCAGGAAAGGCTCAGTCTGGAGCAAACGAGGATGGTTGGTGACACTACTTAGGAGTGACCAGACTCCTCTCAACCCCCTGCACATGCAATAGGAGCATTGGGTGTCTGTGCAAATATTCCAGCTTGGCAGAATTTGGGAAGCAATGGAGGGAGAATGTGATAGAACAGGAAGTTGCAAAATCAGGAGTTGCAAACACAGTTAGGCTGACGGAACTTGTCACTGTTTAGTAAGACAACAGATCACGGATGCAGCCTTGGCCAGAGTGGCAAACCACAACAGGGTTGTGTCCAAGGGAGTGACGATAGAAGCCAGGTTTAGAAAGGTGCTCAGATCTCCTGGGCGTGTGGGCAGCACGGTCAGGGGAGCAAGATGCGACAGGATGGCACTGGGTCTCCACTGGGCTTCCTCCCAGCCTCACTCCCCCTGACGGGCACCCTACCACATGCTTAGAGCAAACAAGTCCAGGTCTACGGAAGGGCTCAAGGAAGTAGAGGGTGGGATGGAGTGGGGTCCTGCATGCCCTGAGAGAAAGAGATCCTGCCTGCGTAGATGGCCAGATTTAGCAAAAAAAAAAAAACTACAGGCCACCCAGTTAAATTTGAATTTCAAATAAATGACTGATTTTTTAGCATAAGTATAGCCCATATTGCATAGCATGTACTTAAAACTTGATTTGTTGCTTATCCGAAATTCAAATTGAGTGTCTTGTGTTTTAATCTGGCAACCCCATTCCCATTTCCAGAGAATGGGTCTGCCTTGCACTTGGTGACCCCCAAAGATTTTAGGCTTCAGATACAACAGTGAGAGCAGTTTGGCGACAGTTAGCACTAAGCGACTGTGATATTTTGGCTCAAGTTTATAGACTAGCCCAAATTCCATTTTCTTTACTACATGGCCATAGGCTCCTAAAAAATAAACTCTGTACTCACATAAACCGAAAAGACAAAGTGAACGGCGGTGCCCCTGGCTCTGTTAGATACAAAGGGAAGCTGTAAATGAAAGACACCGAGTACCTTTTTCCAAGAGGCTGGGAAGATGGATAAAGCTCCCATTGTGGCCTGTCCTCAGCCTAGGGGTGGCTTGGGTGCCGGGAGAAGCTGGTGCTCCGTGGTGACAGTGTCTTCTCCCGCAGCAGGGGGGAAGGAGACTTTGTTAAAGGGGAGCCGGGGCAAGCGTTGAGCTCTGCAGGTCGTCTGAGAAGGAAGAGCCTCAGAAAGGGTCAAAGTCAAGATCCTTCGGTGATGACTCGAAGCCTGAGAAACCAAGAACCACACACACGGGCGGGTGCAGAAAATGGAAAAGGTCAACAGGTGATACAGACCGGCTCAGCAGAGAAGTGAGTGAGGAGGAACATTCCTCAGTCTAAGAAGAGTTGCTGGACTGTCGTGATGCACCAGGATGGGATGCATGTGGGTGCGTTTGGCTAGACCAGTGCTCCTTCACCGGAGGCATTTTTGCCCCCATGGGAATTTAGCAATGCCTGGAAACATTCTGGGTTGTCACAACAGGTGCAGTGTCCTTAACCTACGCAAGTAGGAACTAACCTACTCAAGGTTCCCAGGTCCCCCCACTCTGAAAGTCCAGATGTTTGAAAGAACAACCCCCCACACCAGAAGAACCATGCAAAGTAAGAAAGAAGAGAAAATCCTCTAACCAACCATTCCCAGTGGTGATTTGCTAATGCGTTTGCTTATTAACCAATTACAGCAGAGATTTACCGCGTGGAATTACATTTCCATTTAAGTAGAGCCAAACCCTTCTCTCCCAAGCTACCAGTGAACTCCATGGGGCTTTAATGTGACCGAAGACAAAGTCAGCTAGTAGGGCCTGGGTATTAATGGCGCCTGGGATTTATACTTTAATTGTTTCCGCGGCACCCTGACTCTAGGAGGTATTTGTCTTGGTACGTGGACACCAACAGCGTGCCGTAACATTACACGCAGGATTATGAGAGGTTTTTTAAATTATTATTTCATCTGTAATTATAGGTGAGATCAGTTTATTATTTAGAAATCCTTGAAAACGGTTTAATTGAAATGGTCAGTGGCCTTTAACTGACCCTGTCTCAAGATACACTCTGGCAATCAAAGTACGTACAGCTATTGGGTTAATAAGGACAGTCCCTGTCCCAAACCAACTCATGAGCATTATTTAAAATTTTGGATTTGAGGGTTTTTTTTTTTTCAAGATTTATGGCACAGTTGAAATGAGGTCAAGTAGAAGCACTAAAGAATTTAATTAGAAATGTCCTCGCGTGCTCTCGATCGCTGTAAACCTCGTATAGGTTGTCCCCGGAGGGCCTGGAGTCATTGGAGATGGCTTGTACTTTTTTTCTTTAACTCCTAATAAGAAGGAACCGCAATCTGCTGCCCTTTCTTCTATGGGGAATGCTGGGGGCCTGGACGAAAGGGCTAGGGGGCAGGAGGGGAGCTGTGGAGCCTGGGGCAGCCCTCCTTGGAGGGCAAGGAAAGGGATGAGGGCCCCTTGTGTGCCTTAGAGGCTGGCCTTGCAAGAGTGTTCATTTCTTCCCAACTTTTCCTGAGCCGCTTCTATACTGCAAGGCTGTGCAACGTGAGTGAGATGCAGTCTGTGTTCTCAAAGATGTCATGGACGAAGGGGACAAACAGAAGGACTCAACAAACAAAACAAAGCACCGCAGTCACTTAATCCTAGGGAAGCGTGTGCAGGACTCCATGGAACCAAAAGGCAGGAATGCTCAACGTTTCCTTGGAGAGGCACCCAGAAGACGTCCCCCAGGATGTGGGTCTTGACAGACGTGTAGGAGCTCCCCTCTGTGTACCTGGGGAGGGAGGGAAAGGAGGCTCTAGGAAGGGGACACAAGCACTAACTAGGGTGCTTCATCCGAGTTCCGTGATGTGCAAGAATCCTCCAGTAGCAAGAGTGCAAGTTGGGCACACAGTCTATGGCAGGAGAGATGCCAGGAAGCGATTCAATGTGCAAGTCAGATGCTTGAATCGGAAGGTCTTCTCCTAGTGGCTGAAGGCCACTCCAGGGCCCCACCGGCCAAGGTCCGGCTAGCATGGACTATGGAAGTGTCAGGGTTTCAGCCACCAGCCTGGGGTTGCAGAGGCACTGTGGGATATGAGCGCCAGAACTACAGAAGAGAGCTATCGAGAGAGGGGCAGGAAGGACAGCCTGGGTTCTGGAGAGGCTTGGCTGGCAGTAGGGGATGGGAGAGGGTTCGCTGTCAGTGAATAGCTAAGGTGGTAACAGCCACCACGACCATGTCTGCTACTAACGCCGGTCATTGTGTGCCTGCGGTGCTGGGCATTTTCCTCCATTATTTTTAGCACTTATAACAACCACCCTACCTGGTCGAGTACTTTTGGAGTTGAGCCTTCTTCCCAACACTGAAGTAAAGAATTGTGGTCCATCACCAACTAAATGAATTCCTCCTGCTATCACCCCATAGCATGTACATAGAGCTGCCCGAGTGAGTAGGAGCTCAAAGCCCACAGCGAGCGTGCCTGCCCCAGTGGCTTTTGATTAGAGCCTCCCATTTGAAAAATTTTGTTTTCTTTCTACACTATGCGTCGCTTTTCTCTTGGACTTACCATCCTCCGGGCCAAACAACCTCCAGAACAAGTGGGAGGGAGGTAGATTGACTACCAGTTGCTCGAAGGGCTCCTCCAGAGCACCCCGAAGTTAAAATTTGCATTTGCCACATTTATATTTTGGCTTTGGTGACAACAAACCACCCCAAAACGGCAGTAGCTTCAAGCAGCAATCATCATAATCGCTCATAGATCTTTCTGTAGGCTGAGGGTCAGCTGATCCCGGCTGGGTTGGCTCCAGGCTATGAACTAAGTCCGAGGCTCCTCTATGTGTCTCTGTCTTCCTTGGGTATTTCTCTCATGGGGGGCGGCAGGAGCGTGAAAGGCACGTCCAGCAAGGCAAGGGCATCTCAAGCCCCCGATTGTCAGTCTGCTCATAGCCCGGTTACAAAGTCAGTTACCTGGCCAAGCTCATAAGAGACGCAGGAGGCTGCAGCACATCCTACCCCGCTGAGTCACACCTGGCTTAGGGGACCCTCTCCCCGCCATGTGGGGTCTACAGGTGGGGGCAATCTAGAGTCAGGGGCAACCACTCTTCCTGTTTTATGCTAGGACAAAGGTGTTCACTTTCCCGTTTTGTTATTTCCAAACCTGAGAAACATAACTTGTGGCTCTTTCTTTGGGAGGTCCCGAGGCAGACTTTTGCAAAACGGGTTGCTTTTATAGATGACTCGAACTTATATTGCATTTGAAAAATAAATGCACACTAAAAGTAATTAAAGCATGTCGGTTCATGAATAATACACTATTTTACAACTGTTTGCTGAGCATAATGAGACAAGCTACTAAATTGACAATGAACACTCTATTATGTGATTGCCAACTGTTTTATAAGATATTGAACAGATTCATTTCTTCTATCATCATGTGTATTATCAAGCTATTGCTTTTTAATAAATTAATTTTCCAGACATCTCTGGGGTCTTTGAAATCTGGCTGAGGGCAAAAATGAAATTAACTGTGTGCTCTGTGCTGAACTTCCAGTGCTTGGTGGCTTACAAATAAGTGTCACAACCGGCAGCCTCTGCAAAAAACACTGTGTGTGGCACACAAGTGTGAAGGGCAACGTTGCCTTCAGCCAGGGACACTGTGGAAAGAGCCCCTGGCACTTTGACAATGAAGAGGTTGCCTCCCCAGGAAGGTGTTCGGAGGAGGGGCAGGTCTGTCATCAGTGTCGTAAAATATTTAACGAAAGCAAAAATTGGTGTTTGATCTTATTCCATTCCGTATACTTATTCTTGAATCAGCATTGCCTTTGACGGGACATGTTACCAACATCCCGTCCCCTTCCAGTGGGGCCGAGCAGGGTCCTTTCTTCTCTGACCCTGCAATACTTGCGTTCGCCCCCGTCAAATCATTCGTCACCTTGTGCCGTCACGTCATTATTTACAGCGTCCAGTTGCAGCCCTGGAGAGGACGTCCACGTTGGCTCTCCGCGCTGGAGCCCCTAGAGCTACTGCTTGGCGGGGGCAGTTGCACGAGGGGCCCTGGATGGCCGTCTGTGGATCTGCTTCCAGCCCTCATCCAAGCTCTAAGGTCAATGTAACACATTCTCATCTTTCACATTTCGGGGTGTTGAACACGACCCATATTACAGTCTGCTTAGAGATAGATTGAGTAAATAAATGGCCCATTCTGTATATTGACTTCCCTATCATTTAGCCAAGGACCCTTCTTCATTGCATGAAAAACCTGCACGGGTATCCATAAGAATGGCCTGTGGTGTATGTGTGTGTGTGTATATATATAGACAGAGTCTTGCTCTGTCACATGAGCTAGAGTGCAGTGGCATCATCATAGCTCCCCATAACCTCAAATTCCTGGGCTGAAGCAATCCTCCTGCCTCAGCCTCCCAAATAGTTGGGCCTATAGGTGCACACCACCATGCCCAGCTGCTAACTTCTTCTATTTTTAGTAGAGATGGGGTCTCACTCTTGCTCAGGCTGGTCTCAAACTCCTGACCTTAAGTGATCCTCCCACCTCGGCCTCCCAGATTGCTAGGCTTTATAGGCGTGAGCCACTGTGCCCGGCCAAGAATGACCTATCTTTATGGTAACATTTTTCCAACTGTTATTAAACTGGGCGTTTATGTCTGGGACTTCTGCCATATCTAATCCTATCAAATAGAGGGGTAAAACTGGAGGGGAAGTCTCAGCTGCTTGGATCATGGGTGTCATGGAGAACAAAGACCCCCACACATGGATTGACGGGGTGTTTTTATTTTTAATTGTCTGTCCTCTATCCAAACTTCACACACCGTCCATGTACCATAGGTGTCAGGCAGGAAGGACTTAAACCTGAAATGTCCTTCTAACATTGGGTTAAGTATGTTGTAAGAGCCTTCTCAGTCAACCTCTTCATGATCTAGACGGGGACACTGGGTTATATCAGGACTCCAAGTTTCTTTCCTTATACAAAAGGGAAATCATCAAGTCAATATGGTACATCCAAATTCTGGAGTATTATGCAGGTGTTACCAAAAATGGAATTAATAACACAAAGAAATGTTCTTATACAAATTTTGTGAAGTGCAAAAGTGTTTAAAATGAGTGTGGGGGTAGGAAGAAACCACACCTATATTCATATCTCCTCAGATTCATACCTCACCAACCCAGCTGTTTTAATAGATCATAGCATTATTTTTCTAAGTCTTTGTTGTGCATATATATTGTCTAAATAGTTATCTTAACATCTTTATAATACTTTTTTCCCGATTTCTTCCCTTTGCAATATGAGTACTCTTTTTATTGATGGACTGAGATGGGCCAATAGACAGAAAGATAGGCAGATAGATACCTGACAACTAGATAGCTGATAACATGTGGATAAGAAAAATCACATTTGAGTCCAGCAGGCCGGGAATCTTCCTTCTTCGCCTGGCACAGAGACCACTGTCTTGTGCTCCTTACATGGGTCATGTTATGTCCACTTCTGTGAGATTTCAGAATCAGGAATACATTCTTTTTGTTGTGCTCTGTTTTGGTTTGGTTTGTTTTAAAGAACTACTAAAGTCCCAATGGACTACATTCTTGATAGGCCTTCCTTGAGGTTCATATTTGACATTAGTTTAAAAATTAAAATGCATCAAGAGCTCACTTCCAGTTTTACCCCAGAAACCAGGTCCAAATACCAAAATGGTAGCATCTTGCTCTGCCCATTCTTACCCAGGTCATTAAACAGTCAGTGCCCACAGGACTGGGCTTTGGGGACTTCGATATCCTGTCCCAGAAGAGCCTAGGGGACCGCTGGACTTGAGCCACCTGCTGTCCAGGTTTTGCTTCCAGGTGGGGACAGTACCTTGGCTGTCCCTATATTATTCTGCCCTGCCCGGGAGCTATTTTTTCCCTGTTTTTCCAGAGGCAAAACTAATGTGACTACACAGAAGAACATGACATTCCCTATTTTAATTTGCTTTTTGGGTGATTTTTAAAATAGATATCTGAACCAGACCAGCTTGACAAGCTGCAACCAGTTTTAGGCAAGTGATAACTGTAAATTTGGGGCAGAGAAATATTATGGAATGTGGCCCTTCCCCATGGAACTAGAAAAAGACATTACTGGGTGGGAGGCAAAGTCAGTAAACTGTGTTCTCTTGACTTCACCTCAAAATAAAAGAGCAACCAAGGATCTCAGGGGCCTATCTTGCTGTGAAATTAGTGCATTTTCTCCAGGAAGGTTGGGATATAATCTTAGAATGTTAGGTTCAGGAAGCACATTCCGTGATGGGAAACTGACATTCATAGTGAGCCTATGTGTCCACTATTTTCATACCCTTGATTAATTTCTTCAATCTTTAAAGGAACCATGTGGAGGAGGCATTTTCAGGTCAGCTGTGCAGACACAGACAGGCATCTTTTCATGTTGAAGATTGCTCAGCTGTAGAACCAGGATTTGGCCTACCCTTATTCCATTGTACTGCATGGTTTTCCAATATGGTAGGATTGAAACATTCTTTGAAATCAATGGTCTAGCCCAGTTTGCTCGAGACCACCAGCAAGGCAAGGGCAGAAGCTAGACTGGGCTTTCTGGAACTGGTGTCTCGGTCCAGTGCCCTCCAGGGGGATGGCCACACTCTGAGCCTCAGTGCCGCTTCCTCAGTCCCCTCTGTTTGTCACAACCTTCTGTGTGTTCTCTCCGCTACTGTGGGGTGGCACCCACAGAAGCAGCCGGCTTTAGCCAGGCCAAAAGACAGATGCCACGACCAAGTTAGGAAGCTTCATAACCACCTCCTGCGTCCAATCCTCAGAAAGGTCCTGTGCCATTCACTTCCAGAAAGTTAACTCTGTAGGAAACACGGATGTTTCCCGAAACAAGGCTTTTCTCCGGGTTCATTCAGCATGCATCTGTTTACAATCTGTTTACAAGATCAGTGATTAAACACTAACATGCTCACTCAGTGATTGATATTTACCTCTTAAGAATGAAGGATTCACTGTAGTGTTTTTAGTACAATTTTTTTTTCTGTAAGCAACTATCCTGCAAATTGATGAGTCCCTTTTAATTAGACAGTGGGGCTGTGTGCTTACCACTGTGTGCAAAAGGCCTATAAACACGGAGGTAAATTAATACATGGGCTGCCTGAAGCTCAGAGCCACAGAAATCAGGTCATCCTATGAGAAAGGGAATTTAGGACCCATCTCACCACTAGGTTAGGATTAAACCCGGCATCCTTCCTTTTGAAGTGGAGACAAGGAAGCCCAGGGGCCCGAGGTGTTTTTAGCAGAGGGTTTGTGCAGTGCCATCCCCTGGGTGGCTCGATTCGCCACCCGAGAATCAAGCACCTGGCTGATTCCGGGGTCTGCCTGCCTTGTCCTTGCTCCCCTCTCCAGAGACGGATGGGGCTACCTAAACGCCTACGGGCCGCACCGCCTCTGTGCCCCTCAGTGCCCAGTGCAGACCATCGGACCGTCTTCGGGCCGTTCATGATGTTCTGACACTTTGACAACTCCCTTGCCCTCTGCCGGGGCAGGCAGCCCCCTCAAAGTGTGGAGCGAATTCCACCGACAATGAAAAAGTGCAGGGATAGGGCAGCACTTCACAGTCCGTGTAGGAGACACCCGCAACATGCCTGCCTTCCATGTGATTGCCGGGCACCTGCCACGCCGTCCCCCGCCCACTGAGTCCCCGCCACTGGCGTCCTCATGGTTCCATCAGAGCCTGTTTGCAAGGGGGCCGGAGAGTCCCACCATCTGGCCTGGAGGTGAGGGATTTAAAGCTAATGTTAAGTTCAGGAAGCACATTCCATGAACCATTCCTAACTTGATCATGGCATCTGTCTTTTGGCCTGGCTAAAGCCGGCTGCTTCTGTGGGTACCACCCCACAGTAGCGGAGAGAACACACAGAAGGTTGTGACAAACAGAGGGGACTGAGGAAGCAGCACTGAGGCTCAGAGTGTGGCCATCCCCCTGGAGGGCACTGGACCAAGACACCAGTTCCAGAAAGCCCAGTCTAGCTTCTGCCCTTGCCTTGCTGGTGGTCTGGAGCAAACTGGGCTAGACCATTGATTTCAAAGAATGTTTCAATCCTACCATATTGGAAAACCATGCAGTACAATGGAATAAGGGTAGGCCAAATCTTGGTTCTACAGCTGAGCAATCTTCAACATGAAAAGTTAGTTCAGGTGACCTGGATATTTTAAGTGTGTTTTAGAAGAAAGAAACTGAGTGCAAATGATTTCCCCAGGATCACACGGCAGGATGGGAGAGGGGAGGACTGGAATATGCGTGGACGGGCTTTCCACTGCACTGTATTCTCTCTCCAAGGACATCTGTGTGCTTATGGACTCCTATGTTACCAACTAACGCCCGCTCCTGGCACCCCCCCACCGCCATGCCCACCTCCGGGTTAGGTGTTGCTGGAAGGAGGAAACGGGGTCCACTCTGCACAACTGCAGAGGTGCCACTCGCACTGTAGTCTGTGCACCTGGGCTCCTGTTCCAGCTTCTGAGCAAGTGCACCCTCCGGGGAAGCCCTGACCGGACCCCCAAATACACCCACCCCACCACATCCGTCTTCCTGAGAAAATGACCTTAACTCAGCCTAGGTGGAAACGTGGGAGAAACATCTGAATTTTCAACCATACCAAATATGGGCAGAGGGCCCTTTCCTCATACCTTTCACGCCTACCTTTGTGTATCTGCGGAAATGTTTACGGTGACAGATGCCAGCCATCCAAAAGGGCACCAGCCAATGAAGAAACACTGTACCAGGCTCAGGAATCACGAAGACCAACAAGTGAAAACTTACGGTCTCAGAAACACATCCAGGCCAGTGCGTGAAGCTTTGCTCTCCAAGGCCTCGAGAACGATCAGGGCATTTCCTGTCCTGGCATTAAAGTCAGCAAGATCTGGTGAAGCCATTTCTTCTCGATCTTATTGCTGAAGCACACGGAGAAATTATCAGAGAATCACACTGACCTTGTGCTCACTCAGACCGATGGTTAATTAACAAATTATTTCGATGTGTTTCTTAGTTATTCTACAATTTTCCTTGTAGATGGTATACTTGTAATCCTTTCCCCTCAACTAGAGTGTCACACAACTCGGGAAAATTTTTAAGTCCAGAAAAATATCATCTGTTTCCAAGAAGGAAGTTTTTATCTCCATCCAGAATTTCTCTCCACTTAACAGTTATAAGAAGGAGCAGACATGGATATGTCTCAATATTTTGTTCAAGGCTTTTTGATGAAGATATGTTTAGAGTAGCAGAAGATGTATTTTACTTTTCTAATAACATGTTGTTTAAAAACCTTCTATTAGCAGAGACCAAATGGGCAAACAAAATCAAGACTTTGGCTTATAATTTAGTTCACATTTTTAACAAGCAATAATGAAACAAAAAGTAGGAAGGGATCTGTCACGTATCCACGCCCTGGGTTTGGCAAAAGCTGGGCATGAAGGCTCGAGGTTAATAAGGGCGCCTTGAGGTAGAGAGGTGAGGAATTGAACAATTGGAGAACGTCATTCAACCCTGGCAGAAAGTCAAACTCGTGTGGAGTCTGACCTGTGGAATACTCACCTGGCCAAAGCCACAGGGAGGTGGTGTTTGTACACATACATGCAGCGAAAGTTAATTCAGACGACCAGCCAGTTATTTTTAAAAAATGAAGTGGCCACAAATAATCCACCTGCTTTTATTTTTCAAATGTATTTTTCTTTTTGTGCTACACAGCCCCAAGATTCCCCACCCTGTTCCTCGAAGCTTAAAAGCCATTCCATTTCTGTCGAAGTGTCAACTCGAGAGAACTTTCTGGAGGATGAATTGCTGGAACCGAGTCAGCTCGCAGCGGTGCTGTAACACTTCTCGAGGCAGTTGGGCATGTTTTGCAATCACTGGCACGTTTAGTCTTTGTTTTTTTACAACTTGTACTTTTTAAAACGTATTACAGCAGACTTTCATTGTAGAAAATGTGGGAAATGTAGATAAGTATAAAGAAAAAAGTCACGTGTATTCCTTCTACCCAGCGATAACCCTTCCAGTTCTCTTATTCTCAATACATAATTTATATGTGCAAATGCATGAATATGTATTTGTTTAACGAAAATGGGATCATACCCCACAAACTCTCATAACCTGCGTTTTTCACCTAATATGTTATAAACATCATTTCAATTGATTAAATTTCTTCAACATCATTTTATGGTAATTAGAGAGCCTTGCCCCCCCAACTGTTAGACATTTAAATTGACCTCAGTTTTTCATTATTTTTTCTGTTATTGCTATTGTTAATGTGGTTTTTGAATCCCCAAACTCCTGACACCTACATACACACCACACAGACACAGTCACATACCCTCTTATCAACTGCCCAGACCTGAGGATTGCCTTGTTTTAAGATTAACTCCGTGAACTGGAATTTCTGAGTCAAAAGGTCTGCTTTATATTAATAATCATTTTGAATTTAATTGTTTATTTTAAACAGTAGTCATTACTAATAACATGTATTGTCATTATTGAGGTTGAACATGAGACACAGATACAGATATTGATATATGGGTGTTCATTTTTTTCCATGTCTTCTGCTTCTATGTTTTGAGGTGCTGAAACTGTGACAGCTTTGGGAACATTTAGGGTGATTTATGCAGCCTTCTAGAAGGTTCTGGATTCTTGTTCAGGACACAGGGTAACATGACTGAATTATTTCTTTAAATCATTCAGGGAGGATCTGCTCAGCTTCCCTCCCTGAAGTGAATTTGAAGGCAGCCACTAATAAGAGCAAAAAGCCAAGCACTTCTTCATAAAGTCCTTTGAATCTAGGCCACGCCAGGTAAAATTCCCCAGAACCAAGCGTAAGGGTGAGTCCTGTCTCAGCAAACCTGGGGAAGAATTCTGAACGTTTCCCAACGTGGCCAAGAAGGTCTTCAGACTTCCTCAGTAGGTAGAACAATTAACAGTATCAAAAGGCTGGCAAAACCGGCTGACCTGAAGTTTAGCTTGCTGCTTTCTGCGTTCAGCCTTTTTTATTTCGCTGACACAACACTCCCGTCCTCTTCCGTCTTGGTTCCAGCCGGGAAGGAGCTTTCCACACCCAGGAACTTTAACGACGTCCCTCAGTGAGATTAACACTGCTGTGTGCCAGACAGGCAGATCATCTGGGGAAAATAAACTTAAGGGCAGCAAATCCACCTGGTGAAGCACACCTCTTCGCAAAGAAAACCTGCAGCAGAGATAGAAGCCAGCCATGTGGGCAGCCCAGAAAAAGTCTCTTGCCAGCAGCTACCCGGGGCCTTAAAAATTTCACATTGCATGACCCCGGCATTCTCCTTGGAGTCATGTTAAGAAAATAATCAAACCATCTCTCAAAAGTCTTATACAAATATATTTACTAAACCATTATTTATACTAATGAAACACGGGGGTAGTAGGGGAAAAGATTTACTCTCCAAGAACAATAAAATGATTAAGTAACTACTCTATATCTGTTCACTAAACACAGGATTATGAAGGCATTAAAAGATTTTAAAATGATTTAGTTTGAAATATATAAAATTGTGCATGGAGTATTAGCATAACTACATAAAACCCAAACTACAAGATACAAATAAATTCTTAAATGCACAAAAATAAACACACCAGTATATTCACACTGGTTATTTTGAATGGTAGGACTGGGGGTACATATGGTTTTCTGACTCCCTGCCCCCCAGCTTAAATGCTGAGTTTACATTTTAACTTTCTAATAAAAACAGCAATGTATTTTGTTTAAAAGAAAATTATTCAGCAATTATTTCTAACATCAACTCTATTTAAATACAATGGTAGAACTTTTTTTTAATGAACCAATCTTGCAAATCCTATTTAAAGGATACAAAGAGTAAAGCCGTATTCAAATAGATTCCACATGTGTTCAGCTTAGAGAAGCCCAAACAATTCTGTAAATGGAAAAATTCTGGAAGGAATGAGATTGAAGGAGTGAAAGAGACCACAAATGCAGATTGGGCAGAGGGTGGAGGAAGAGACACAGGGGCCTGGAGAGGTGAAATTAAGGGACAATATCACACAGGAAGTGTCAGCTTCAGGATTCAGATGGTTTCCTCATTGGCGAAAAAGGGAGAGTAATATTCACTCCAAAAGCCATAAGTCTCGCATGAACAAAGAATTTCAGGTAAGCGCTTTTGCACAAAGTCTCGGTGAGCACTCAGGAAATGGTATGTCATAAAAGTGGATTTTCTCTGCAGGGGGACCCGGCGTCAAACAAGACACTGTCCCAATTCCAAAGTAAGAGGGACAAGGTCCTGGTGAACATCAAATAAAATCAGGAATGCTGGAGGAAGACTCACAGCCTCCCTGATCCGAACAAGTGATGGAGAGCCTCCATTTGCATATCCCTATTTGGAAAATTACAAGGAGCTTTTATTCTCGCACACCTAAGATGCAGCAGGGCATGGCCTTGTAAACAGATCAGCTTAGCAGCAAGACAATCTTTCTGAGTGGTGTGGCACATTTTCATAAGAGCAGATGCTGCGTCGGCGGGGAAGAACCAGCCCGCTAAGGAATCGTAGCTGTGGGGTAGATTCATCAGCCAGCATGAACCCAAGAGGCTTGGGGTGTTGGTTTTGGTCTTTGCACTGCATTCAGACAGAGTCCGTCCAGTGTTACAGTTGATGATTGAAAAGGACAAGAAGGCAGGACATTCACCGGTGGAATGATGGGAGTGGAAAGATGAAGCGGTTTGGCTGGACCGATTTTTTTTTTCCACCTGAACCGAACGTAGACGCACTCTGAATTTCCACTCTAATTAAAATTGTGAACTCGGTCCTGTGGGATAATGAAAGGCAAAAAGCTGATACTTTAAATAAGAAGCTTGGCTGCTTGGGAATATTATATTAAGTAGTTATAGGTTGTGGAAATAGGATGAAAAAATTTTGCACTTGCAACACCCAACATTGAGAAGCTTATAAACAAATAGAAACGTGCATGTTCCACGGGTATGACCATTGCAGCTGGTATCATGGCGCCATGCGGCAAAACCCCAATAAGCTCTCGGATCTAGCGATTCCACCTTTATAGCTGTATGCTGGGGAGGTGAATCCATAGAAGGAAAACGCTGTATACACAAAGATACTAATTGAACCATTGGTTCTAACAGCAGAAACTAGAAATAGCCTGAATGCCCCATAGCAGGGGATGGGTTTTCAAATTATGGTCCATCACTTACTTGATCTATTAGGCATCTACTGAAATAATTGTGAAAACTTTGAGAAATAAGATGATTGGGGAGGGGAAGGGGAGCCATAAAACCAAATACCATAAAGACTCGAAAGGGAATAAGAAAAGATGATAATGTCTGTGTTAAAACAGGGGTATTGTGAATCTTTCCTTTTCTTTCTAAAAATTACCTTTATTGTTGTTGCATCATTTCATCAATGGACACAATTGAGAGCAGTCTTTTCAGTGATGATGTGGATAATATTTCATGATATTACTTAGTATTTTAAAACGACTTCAACCAAACTAGTTTGGATATATTGAAAAGCACAAAGTTAATATACAGGGTGAATATTGCTATTTTGGATTTTTTTTTTTTTTTTTTTTTTTACATAAGCTTCTAAAAATGATACCCGCTGGTGACCAGAATGGGCAGTGAAATTGCAAGCCAAGTCCTTCTGGCCTAGCGTTGACCTTGATGAAAGTAGTCAGGCCTCCTTCACTGAAGTTCAAAACAAAACCACTCATAACCCCATTTTAAAGAGCAAAACCACAAGCCACAGGCTTCAGTCATTGCTGGGGGATGCTTCCATTTCTTGTTTCCTATTGATAAGTTGCAGCAAGGTTTCCGTTAATCAGGCGTGAAAGTGGAAACCGGCTGCCTTCTTGGGTTTAAAGAAACTTAGGGAGAGAGGGACACGGAAGAAAACGACTCTAGAGAAACTCTCACTCTTCCTGTTTGGGTGGATTCTGCAGCACTGGGGCAGCGGTGGAGAACTCTGGACGTCGAGTGCGTTAGAAGCTAAGCCCAGGGAAGCAAGGCCAGGCAGGGACCTATTTACAGTCAGAATAGGAGAGGGGATCTACTGGGAAATTGGGGCTGAAGCCAGTATTGCTGGATAAATGGCATGCATAAAAACAATTTGTGAAGTTTACACCGGGCATCTGGGTGTCGGGAGGAAAGCCAGATCCCATTCTGAAGCAGGAAGCCAAGTAGTTTTCCTTCACCCTCTGAATAAATTTAATGTGCATATATTGCTGATCTACGGGCCACCTACAAAAGAGTGGTGTGTCGTGGAAGGCACGTGGGCTTCAAAGTGACTGGAGATGGGTTTATGTCCTGTCTCTGCTGATCACCTGCCGTGGGGCTGTGGAGAGAGCACGTTGTCTCTCTGCACCTCAGCTCCATCCAGTGAGCACAAAATAAAAAGGAGGGTGTGATTGCCCTAAACCGTTAACTGGCACAGTGCAGATGCCCCGTAAATAGTATCTGCTCTCTTAGTAGCAGTGGTGATGATGGAGTGGGATCATTATCACATGAAGTATATGCTACAAATACATATATATGTGTATAGAAATGCTCCTCGGCTTATGACGGGCTTATGTCCTGATAAACCTATTGTAAACTGAAAATATTGTAAGTCAGAAATGCATTTGATACACCTGACCTACTGAACATCGTAGCTTAGCCTAGCCTACCGTAAACATGCTCACTTATGTTAACCTACAAAGACTGTTTTATAATAAAGTACTGGATATCTGATGTCATTTATTGAATACTATATTGAGAGTGAAAAACAATGGTTGTATGGGTACTTGAAGTACAGTTTCTACTGAATGTGTGTCAATTTCCCACCATTGTAAAGTAGAAAAATCATAAATCATAAGTTAGGGACCATCTATATACATATGTGTGTACAAATGCACATGTATATGAACACTTATATGTGTGTACATATGTGATGCATATTTATATACATAATGTACATATGAGGCATGTGTGTACATACGTGTGTATATGCATATGTAGATAGGTACATATCATGATAGATGATGAGAAATAGCCTTGGCTTTATAATACACTAAAATAGGGATTATAGGAATTATGCCACCCACTTGATCATCTGTCTAGGAATTTTCCACAGACTTGGCCAAATAAGTAAAATTAACGTGTCTGGCAGGGGAAGATGGTCCACAGGGACTGGCAGCATCTGACTGGGTGGGCTATTGTTCTGGGGCCTCAGTTCATCTTCAAGTAACCTAGAGAACTTTTGATAAAGTCAATTAGGACCTTGTGCATTGTGAGGACTCCCACAGACCCAAGATACAAATTCCTTTATAGAAGGGACTGTGGAGGGTTTAAACTTTGAATTTCCTGAATACAGCATCTAGCATGTTTGTTGAATGAATGCATAAAAACTTGGTCTGTGTGACTTAGGGAGCTCCTTGACTTGGGGGAATCCTCATCTCCCCTTGCAAAGCTCCTCCCGGCCTCACTTACCAGCCTGATGCAAGACGCCCGTGTCCATCAGTCAGCACAGCGGCCCTAGACAGCACAGGGAGGCAGACGGCAGCAGATCCTCCCTTGGTTCTTGTTGATATTTTAGACATCACCTTGGCTGACGAGACTCCAGTGTCTTCTGCACCCTGATCTAACTTCCACTTTCGCCAAATACTTAAAGCTTAGATAGAGTCAAATGCATAAAGTCACCTCTCTGCTCAGCTGAGACCTTAAAATGGTGCATCCTATCGAAACAGGTATTCTCAGTTTATGGAAGGAGCGGTGGCCTTGGTGCAGACACTGCATGACCTTGAAATCACGACAGCCCTGGTGAGAATCACAGCTCTACGAACCAGGAGCTGCGGGGACCACGGCAAGCTAAGAGAACTCTTGGTTTCCATATCCATAAAACGGGGAGAGGGCAGCCTGGTGGGATTGAGGTCACATTAGAAATAAGACATAATGTTGTAGCCTGCTTAGCACATCCTTCTCACAGTGATGGAAATTATTTTCATGAACATAAAGCCTAGTCACCAAGAATCATTCTTTTTTCCAATGGTTACTTATTAAGCCTACCATGTGATGGGGCCATTCAAGGCATCGTGGCCAAGTTGTGAGGACAGACAGATTACATAGGGTTTATATTGTAGGGGGTGGAGAGGAGGAAATAGACACAATGTGTCCAATGGGATTAAGTGTGGAGAAAAATAGAGGGTACGGGGAGGGGGAGAAGTGACACCATGAATGTCACATCATCAGAGAGAGGTAATGTGAGCAGAGAGTGAAAGCAGTGAGGAAGAAAGACATGCCGAAGAAAACATTTCAGCACACGGGACAGCAAGTATAAAAACCTTGAGTTGGGAGTGTGCTCGGCATGTCTGAGGGACTCAGGAAGTCTAAAGTGGCTTAGTGGATAAGGAGAAAAGTGCTAGATCATGAGATCAGAGAGTAAGCTGGAGAACAGATTATAAGAGAACTATGGTAACAAATTTGGACTTTATTCAGTGAGATGAGAAGCTGTATCAGTTAGCTTTCGCTGCGTAACAAGTAATCCTGAAACAGTGGCTTAAAGTAACAAACTTTTATTAGGTTTTTGCAGTCTGTGGGTTGACTGGGGAGGCTCTTCTCATCTGGGTTGGTTCGGCTGGGGCTGGTCATGTAGGTGGCCTCACTCCCACGTCTGTCCGTTAGCCTGACGCCAGTTCAGGTGGTGACTTTGTGCCTCTCTTCATTCAGCAGGCTCATTCCTATGATGGAGCTTGCGGGATTCCAAAGAGCAGCAAGCCCCAGTGCACAAGTACGTTTCAAATTGGCCAGAGCTGATCACGTGGCCAGGGTCAGAGTGAGTGTGGGAGGGGGCCTCCCAAGGTCTGGATACTGAGAGGGGGAAGTCTGGTGACTGCTTTTGCAAATGATCCACCTTAGAAGCATTGGAGGGTTTGGCCCAGAAAAGTGACATTATCTGATTCACAGTTTTAAAAGTGCTACGATAATAAGGATTTTGTAAGGGGGGGGGGGATGTAGCCAGATGGGAGGATGTGGCCAGGCTGTGGTCCCCTGGAGAGTGGTGGTATTTGACTAGACTGCACCTAGAGCTGCATGATGTTGCCTGACCTGCAGCTGCCGTTATCAGGAAGGGGAACAATGACACACATCCCCCTCCTCCACCTTCCTGGAATTTCAGCAAAAGCAGCCTCTCCATCTTGCCAAAGTGGACTTTCTCATGTCCTCGCTGGCATGGTCTGGAAACCATGGTGTATACGAAAAGGGCTGAGTGGAGGAGAGCCTCCAAACAGCCCCGTTCTAATACATAGAGATGCCCTCTAATCACTAAGTACTTGGTAATTACAGGGAGAGCAAGCCATAGAGCACCGAAATAACCCACTGTAAGTAATAACAAAACATCTTAAGGTGAAATTAAACAATAGTCATTTCTCTTTTCTTTCTTTCTTCAACAGAAAATACGATGCTGGCATGCTAATCGCGTGAGATGACTTGGCCCACAGACAGCCACAAAGCACAAAAACAAAACGCAAACTCAGAGAAGAAACAAGAATGGTGTTTTCCTGGCGTCTACAAGAAGCGCTTTATTTTTTCTCTAGATTTCTTTTCTAAAAAAACAAAACAAAAACAAAAAAACTGAAACGAACATTGAAAAGAAACAGTACAAACTTCAGGTGATCATATTTAAGCATGTTCTTTTATTAAGCATAGGATGGGAGGGACGGAAGGACTATTTGAGCGGAGTGGCGACACAGGAACTGAAACTGTAGATGACGAATGAAGGGAAACCCACCCCAAGAGCATCCTGTGTGTTCTTAAGGAAGAACACTCCTTTCTTGCCCATCAAAGGTATCTAGGGAATGATTTGCAAAATTTGTTTTAATCTCAAAATAATTTTTTGTAGCTTCGGCAAGGGACTCGATGACCAGTCCTTCTGCCACCCAGCAGCTCTGCCTACACCACCGCACCTCTGAGTGTCACCGCCATCCCGGCCGGCTGGGACAAGGTTCTGAGATTTCTCTCCCCGGTCGTTGCCCGCTCAGACTTGGTCAGGATGAATGAAACAATTATCTCCTGGATCAATGCTGCAAGGAGGGAGAATTGCTTTTTCTTCCTTAAACAGGACAAAGCCAGCCCCTGGCTACAGTGGTGGCCGTGGTGGTAGCTGGGTAGGACAAGGGGACACTGAGTTATTCTTAACAGTGCGAGAGAGAGAATTGCTTGTGCTTCTACAGGGAGAGAAGGAACCCACGTACCCACCAAGCTTTCGCTTTCAAACAGGCCACCACCACAAAGCAGAAGGACCTATGCCTAACCCAGCCCCAGAAAAGCGACCCTGTCCCTCTACCCCTGGAATTCCCTGCTTCCCGCTGGTACTTAACATTTTTCGCTCTGTTGTGACTGCTCTTGTTTCCTTTACTCTTGCGGATCTGTGTTGGAGGGACACGGAAAGCCCCTGAATGACACAGTTGGGAGGGGTCCAGTACTGGCAGTTGGGCGAGCGCGCGTGCACGCACACGGGGCGGGTGTGCGCCCATCCTCGCGAGCCCCCCTAGCTGGACTGGCTGCCAAGTCGCTCTTGGATCAGCCTCTCACTGAGCGCCCACAGGGCCCGGGCCGTCTCCTCGCTCTGGGCTTCCGGCGAGGGCATGCAGCGGCAGCAGTTGTTGAAATACATCCCTCCCAGACCCTCGAGTTCTGGGGCGGCAGCACAGTAGACGGTGGTGGCAGCTCCCTGTTGCTGGAAATCAAAGAAGAAAGACAAAAAAAAAAAAAATTAGAAAAGGGGTGATGAGCTGTCATGGTGACTGGCTGGAATTAGCAACCTCCCCCACCTGGTTCAGTTGCGGCTGAATCTTGGCGTGGCAAAGGGGACTGAACTCAAAGCATATGACTGTAAGACGTAGGATGCGACCATCCTAGAAAAATGAGTCCATAAACTCTGCTTGTAAAGCGGGTGTGACTTTTGACACCCCGTCTAGGAAAAGGCTTCGAAAATAAATACACCTGTCAATAAATCACGGCAGGCGCCTCTTCCTCGCGAAGAGAAAAAGATGATCTCCTTCTGAACGCACGAGCAGATTCATGCAACCCCTGGACTTCTTCTCATGGGATGTAATCTGACACCAAGATGTTTATAGAACCTTCTGTCTGAATGAAACCCACCAATTCTCAATTACGGTCCATCAGGTAGAAAATCCAAGTGGGCCTGGGGCCAGACCTTTCCTTTATTCTTTGCCCCTGTGCTGCTAGGGGAAGGGTTTGCAATGCCGTGTCAAAACATTTAAAACACACACACACACATATAGGCATACCCCCTGCCAAACCTACACACCTCCCGTAGACACGCCACACTTTTATTCATTCATCCAGGTCCTGTGAAAACCGTTTTCTAAATGTCAAAGTTGCCCGTTTACAATGAGACTGTGGCTTAAGGGGTCCGTTTCCTCCCAGCCCACTTCGAAATGCAAGTTGCAAGGACTGTCATGGATCACTCCGGTCTCAGCTTTTGAGGCACAGTCGGGGCTGTGGCTAGGGGCGTGTGCACTGATGGGGGCATCATATCATCCGGACTGACAGAGTACTGTCAGGGACGCTGTAAAGAGGGCAAGAAATCACTTTGCTTTGCAAGCCATAATTAAAAATAATAGGCTGCTGTTCATAGGGAGACACGGTAGGCACGGCTCTAATTTAAAACCAATACGGTTTATCTGGCATCTTATGATTATTTATGTACATCGCAGCCCTTGCTGCACCAACTAATTATCAGCCGATCGGGAGAGGACCGGGAGAGGGAACTGAAGATAAGGTCGCCATTAGGAAAACATTAAGGACCTTTGATTGTGGGGGAAATGGGTTTTCATCCTCACCCAGAGCTGACCGCGTTGCTGCCCCTACAGGGTTTAAGTTGTGCCCAAGCAGAGTGTCTGATGGAGAAGCATCCTCCTAGGGGTTGGCTTGTACTCCAAAATCTTTGGGAGCCACGGCCATTCCGAGAACCAGGGACCCAAGGTGTTACAACTTGAGGAACGTGCTATAAAGCGGATGGGTTTTTGGTGGTGGTGGTGGCGGTTTTGGCTTCGGTGTCTGCGGTCACATAGGAGCGGGTCTCAGAACTGAGTGGTCAAGTGCGGTCAAGTGAGTGGTTTTTGGAGGGGTGCAGACCGTGAGTGAGACAGAGACGTGGGTTTTGATGATAACTGGCTGCTCGACGATCTTGGACAAGTCCTGAGAGTCCAGAATTTGAATAACTGACATGACTTGAACTCAATTACGTAGAAACTGGTTTGTTACCGTGCCAACCCCTGTACCATTTCCATGCCCACTCCAAATAGCCAGTTGTTACCTTGGATTCAGCTGTTTCTTTTCCAATTGATTTGTGTGGCTCAAGTCTAATGGAAGTAAGTTCATGTCATCCAAATTTCCTTTCACTAAATTATTATTCCTAATAACCCTGAGCTTAGCACCTGGCACATTTATCCAAACAATTTTGCGTGGTTTATCTGACACCTCTGCATCCCATGTGGGGAAAAGGGAAGCAAAAGTACCTCTTAAGACAAATCGGAGAATTGAGATGCTCACCTAGCTAACTCAAGCCAAACAGCATGTTGGCCTGGGTTCTTAGCAGAGTTGAGGTGGAGATGGTGTTTTGCAAACATTTCTAGAGATCTGTCATAGCTTTCCATTTCCCTTTGCAGCTGCCAAAACCACCAAAGTGGTCAGTCAGGTGACTTGCTGTCAACTCCCAAGTGGTGAGAATCCTGCCAGCTGAAACCAAATACAGACCCCTCTTCCCCCAGCACCAGAGGGGTTATAATATCGGCGTTTGTGCATCATGACAGACCGGCCTTTCATGATTCTGCTAATCCTGAGAAAAGACCAAAGGATGCCACTTGGGAAAGCAAAAAGCGAATTCTTCCCAACCCAATGTGATATTTTGCCACCATGACCTTCTAAGATGATGTCATGTTGCACTCTTGCATTGTTGGAATGGTATTTCTGTGAAGAAGTTCTGCAGTCGCGTTGATTCAGAATTGAGATGGTGAGGGAGATGGGCATGCATTTTCCCTCCCCGGGATCTGAAAGCCATTGCAACTGGCCTCATTTCATGTAAACCTACATTTGGTGACCATGCTGAAAACCATACGTTTTAGGAAAGTCCATTTTTTTTTTTTTTTTTTTTAATCAAGAGCTGGCTTGGATTCCTTTGCCACTAGGCTTGGGGTGATACACAATCCAAACTCTATCACAAGTGGCTCTGGCTTTGTAGAAGAACACAGTTGGGGATGGGGGAGCACCTGAAAGCAAAGACCACCTTCTCCACTCCAAAGATCCATTGAGTACATACAGCAAACTCTCTCTCTTGGATGCATGCTTGGTACTCGTGGTACTAACTTTCCTTTCCTTCCTTGCTGGACAATTAAGCAGTGACAATATCTTGTTGGTCTCATGCCGACTACCCTTTTGGCTTCTTGGGGAATTCTTTTCAGCAGTACCAGTGGCAACCTCTGAGTGACATCTTTATGTGATCAGATGTGATGACAATTTAATAACCAGTTCTTATTTGTGGCTCATCAGCTTTTCGGTCTGCATAACATCAAAATGAGACTGAGCCACATTAGTGAAATCTCATTAGTAAACAAGCCAGTACTGCTGATACAAGAGAAAGCCTTTTTAAACTGATAAAAAGAAAAAAAAAAATTAAAAAGCACTTTAATCACCATCAGGTGACTTCCATGCCACTTTTTGGGGCATCAGTACATAATTCAGAAAAGATGAAAGACTCATATAAAGAAAATCATGTTAACAGCTCTGTTGTAAAATATCTGAAGCAATCACTTGCCAGTCATCACTGTTGCTTCCTGATCCATTGTGATAAAATAATAATACCTTGACATATAAACACTGGCTGGAGCCATGTGTTCCTCCAAACAATTTTTTAGAACAATTTATCAGAAGCCTGTAGGTTGCACGCAGTTGCTAATCGTGGGAGCTGGGGAGAGATGTCTTTATCCCGTAGCAACGGCAATGAGTTAGGGTGTTGACGACACAAGACTGAGAATTTCTGGGAAGCCCCGTAAGAATCTTTAATCATCCCCTAATGCCATTTCCGATCTAGTCGAACATTTGTGAGCTGCCAGAGGAGAGCTGTGCCATCAGTCTTTATAGTGTATGTAAAATTACCCAGGAATCTTGTTTGGGATTAAGTTAAGAGTATCTTGGTAATAGGGATTCATCATTCTCTTTCAAAAATAGTTTGTCAGATTTGCAGCATGATCTTCAACTACCGAAAGGTGGGATTTAGAAAGCAGTTGCTGTTTATTTATAGTTGAGGCCCTCAGATCTAAATTACCCACTCTTCCAAAACTCTTTGTTGGGATGAAAATGTTAAGTAGCTGCTTTTCATCATTTATTTGATAACTGCTAGGCATCAACTTGTAGCTGTCAGCATGGAATACAAATGAATATCGACTCCTTTAAAGGAAAACGTACACAGGTTGCTGATAAATAATATATGGTAAAGAAAAAATACACCACATATTGATATGTGTCATGCATTTGTTAGCAAGCTAATATAATACTTACATTCTAATAGGGACACACATGTTACACAATTAACGTTTAGTTTTCAGGTTTCTCTATTTTTAAATGCATGCTTATTTAAGAGAAAGAATAGATTCCTGTCTTAAAGTAGATTTAACTATGAGATGTATTAAAAAATAGTCACAACATCATGGCATATCTATATTCAATGATTGCAAGAGAGTAGTAGATGTTCTAAGATTGCTTTATTACAGGACTGCTTTATTGATACCGGGACATTACACAGCAAATGCTGAATGAATCAATTTATGCAAAAAGTAGAGCTGTGAAGGGAACACGCCGTGGAAGTTAGATTAGGCGTGGAACCCCAAAGGAGAGCAGCCCTTTTGGAAGTGGGCAGTGATTACGGGACTGAATTCCTGGGACAAAGAAATGATCTGAAGTGAGTGGGTTTGGCAAAAAGGAAAGACAAGCACCTCTTCAAACCCTCCGAGCTTTCACTGTTACTCATGTGTGGTCTGATAGGTAAAGCAAACACTTCCCAAATGCAAAAGCAGCCACCTTTCTCCAGTAGCCCTGTGAATACACCACCTGGAGTGGAAAAATTGGGGCGATGGATACCCATGTCACGTGTGGAATGATGGCGGTCTCCACGCCTTTTCTGTCTGTCCCTGTCTCCCAATAACACTCCCCCAAGAGAGTTGGTAAGCACTCTACCAGAAAGGTGCCATGTGGTGATCTGGAGTTCATCTCCGGATACCTTGGTGCTTGGGACACAGCCATTCCTCAAAAACGATCATGGTTTCTATCTCTGATTTGCAAGACAGACAAAAGCAAGCTGCTCTGAAAGGTGATGTGTTCCCTACTTACCATCTAAGAACAATCTTTTAAGGGAACACATTTGTACCACGTATCCCATGTGTTCATAAGGTAACGCAGCCTATACAGGAATGACGCTCACTCACAGGTCTCCCTGGTCAACATGACCACACCAATAAGTCACCCTCTTCCTCCACTGTGACAGCTGTATGATTAAATTATACGATTCAAGTTGGAAGAAGTGCTAATCGATACACACGCCAATTTCCACCAAAATTATGGGAGGTGGTAGAAGAGAACAGAGCTCTCTACTCAAAAGTACCCCGTCCTCCAAACTGTCCTGTCTTCCCAGTGAGTTGTAGCAATTGGAGACTATTCAAGCGGTAACAATGACTAGTACTTATTGAGAGGTTACAATTCACCAGGCACTGCACAGAGAGCTTTATCAGCATTATGTTCTAACCCTCACACAGCTCTACCAGCCAGGGACAATTAGTATCAGAGATCAAAAGCAACTAGTCCGAAGTCACACAGATAATCACGTAGATTGATCGACTCCAGAATCGATACCAGTTGGTATACAAAACCTTCTTCCCGAACATGCGACACAAATATTGGCAAGTTGCCCCTTTTCTCTTCTTGGGCTCAAGTTTCCTTCTGCCTCTTTGCTTCTTCTCAGCCAGGCCACGTCCGGCCATAGAGTGACACCCTGACGTGCCCTAAAATTAAATGTGTGGGCTGTCATGTGTTCACCTGAGAAATGTTAAAAGGAGATTTCTCCACTGTTGATTTAGTCAGTGAGCTAAATCGAAATTATATCCATTTGGATTAACAAAAATGAAGACTCAGCAGCACCTTGGACGATCCAATAGCAAATGACCCTCAATAAAAAGATCACCTGATTCAAAATGCCACCTCCAGGTGCCAGATTTGCCCAACTAAGAAACCTCCTCTTTGAAGATGATCGACGTTTTTCAAAGCCTGAACATCCAAACCAGTGAAACGTACGCAAACTCCACCCTATAAATCCCCACACATGTAAGCGAGTGTGGCCTCTTGCAGAAGCATGTCCGACACGCTCCAGCAGGTCTCCATCCCCCTCCCTCTCCCGCCTCCAATTAATCTCTAACAAATTAATTCTTGCAAATTCCTGACAATGGATCCCTGCAAAAGCCTTGAACAAAATGGGCTTAGATACATGCAAATACTTCCTGTAGGTATTGAAATATAACTTTTTTATCAGCCCCCAGGAGTTTTGCTAACACATATGGTGTTCTTAACATTTATTCTAGAAGGGAAACACACTCAATTTCTCAAATAGAAAAAGCGAAGATGATCAGAAAAGCCAGTATTTTTTAGGCTGTAAAAGTGTGGGAGAGTGTCCTGGAGAATCCACTTAGATCACATCCTGACTCTTAGCCCTGTGGAACAGAACGTGCCCACTCTGACAGAAAAGACTGGCACGGTGTGTTCAGATACTACCTTTTGCCACAAGGAAAACAGTTTCTTTGCTAAAAACAGGTTCACGAGTGTGGAAAACCTCAGGCTCCTTTTCAGTTGATTCTCCTGGGACAGGAGATGTGTCATTCCCCAGATGGCAATGGGGACACGATCTATTAATACAAGGAGGGAGAATGAAGAAAGGAGGTTTGCCAATCCATCACTATAAATGCGATTGGTACAAGCAGAGGCCACAACCCAAAATGGCAAAGGACATCCTGAGTGAAAGTTTTGAGGGGGAAAGGATGCCGTACGGCTTTCGAACAACAGCCGTGTGTTCACAGGCCTCTCCTCAGAGAGAATCTATGAGCTGACCTGGGGTCTTTCCTACTTGCGGTTCAGGCATCCCAAATAGCATGCCCCCAAACCCACGTCAGCCTAAAAGGAAGTGTCATACAAAGGCCGTGCCATTCTCCGCGACAGAAGACAAGAATTTCTAGCAACATCGCTAAGGAGTTTTAAGAGGCTGACTTAAAGACTGGAGTGGAATGAGCTGGGAAGTCCAGGGAGTGTCACTGCTTTTCCTCTGAGAAATATCTGCAGGAACACGCCCAGAGACCAGAAAGTTCAGGATGGAAAGCTGGAAAGAATTCTTTTCAGGCGGAAGAATATATTTGTTTTCCCTAGTCTTAATTTTGGGGAGGACTAGGCAGCCAATCCCAACTACCCAGAGGAGTCCAAAGCCATGTTTGTTCTGGGAAGGCAAGGCGTCTTAACCTGGGCTATCGGCAGGACTGAAGGGCAGAGTGACCTTGGGAGGCTGTCAGGGCCTGTGTTTTCAAGTCGACTAACTTTTCTGAACTTTTCCTTAAAATAAATGAAGCCCTTTCCATGCCTCCTTTGTGTTCCAGAATTCTTGCCATAAACGTTCCAAGGGTTCTGTGACAGATTTATGTCTGGTCTTGAAAGAGTGGAGGCATAATATTTAGAATTATTTTGTCTTTCTGAGACCTGCTGTTATTGTGGGACCCTAGACACACTTTGGTGGGGTGGGACCTGGGTGGGGCGGGGGGTCCTCCTAATGAGAAAAGGGGAAAGGAAGGGCTTAAGTACTATATGTGTGGGTGATTTTATGCAAGTTTGTTCCATCCTTCATGTGTTCCAGAACTGATTGGACCTGAGCGATTGTCTTATTAGAAATAAGAGGAAGTACTGTTGACGATGTCTTACATCCATGCAAGAATTCCCCGGGCATTCCTTGCTGATGCCGCCCGAACTACTCACGTTGCTCAAAGTACCGTTTCCTTTTGAATGGGGAGTTCTCTTGCTGGGATGAAAAATTGCACTGGGGTATTCATTCTTCCATGGGTTAGTCTGAAATGGCCGAGCAGAAGAGCCATAGAAATCTGCCACTGAAATAAGCATGTAACCAATAGCATCATCCTTCCACATGGGACAAATGTGATGGCCCCTCACTGAGAGTTTCCAACGGGGCCACCTCGATGCCAGTGCCGAAGGACTGCTGAGTGTTTATAAGAGATATTTAGCTTGTGTTGATTTGAAACATTTTACATTTTTACTCCCTTAACTTCCGTCATAGCTAGCTGTGTATACTGTATATAAATGTATGCCTCTGTATTCGCCACGTACACTGAAATAAACCTTTGTAATTATTGCCAGGCAGAATTAACGGGTTCAGTTCCAACAGAATGGTGCAAAGAATATCTTTATAGTATAGGTGAAACAAACAGCTTCCCCCTTCCTTCTGCACAAATGACTTCACCCCGTCTGCCTGCAACATTAGGTCTTTTAGAAAACCAAGAGCTGACTATTTTGTGAGCAGGCAGGATTTCAGGGCAAACCTCAAACAGGCTGTTTGTTTAGATTTTAAGGTTGACAGTTCATTTACACCCATGTCCCATATACATCCTGCAACACGGTACGGAAAAGGCACCGGGGGAAAAGACATAGGGTCTCCGATGGGGCCACATCATGGTAAGGAATTAACTCTTAACTCTGTCTTCCAGAAACGAATTAAAAGGGATGCACTTTGCAATAATTCAGATCCCACAGGCAGGCCCGATGTCCAGCCCCTCTATTTCAACTCGGGCATGTCTTCGTTAGGTAGGTGCATTTTCACGGAGAGCTCACTGGAATACATCATTTCTCAGGCTCAAAGACGCTGGCCTTGTTAATATTTCATTTAGAACATACTGTGGAGAGTGTCTCATTTATATTACTTCCATAATTAATGGTGATAGCTTAGGCACTGCCTTTACACAGAGAGATCTCTTCACAGTGGTCGATGGGTAATGAGAAACAATAGATATTTCATTCACCAGCAGCGTGTTGCTAGTTAGTAGGAAATGATCGTGTGTGCTGTTGCTTTAATTGCCAGGGTAAATAATTCTGCCTCGGTGTTAGTGAGCATTTTAAAGCATTTGATGCAAATAGACTAGAAACAAAACAAACAAACAGAAAAATTTACCTTGATTATGCAACACCTTAGCATAGGAAGTTACAAAGGTATGTCTTTTTTAAAGATTGCATTCTATCATGCAAATATTATCTAAATATGCATGTGCTGACGACTCATCTACTGTATTTTAGGAAATACAATTAGGCTGCCTTTCTTTTCCTCTATGTAGACTGTAAATAACTGTAGATCTTTCTCTTGTTTCCCTATGTAAATATATGTAAATACTAACAAGCTATGCATGCTAATATTCTAGGCAATTTCAGGTACTTTTATAATCCGAAGGCATGTACTTGAACTGGTTTGTTAACAGGGGGGTATAAAAAAAACTCTCTCAAACTCTTTAAAGCTGAATAGAAATTAAAGATTTCTTCCTACACTGTTGTGGCTTCTTTTGTTTGCCTTCTCCCCGCTGAATGGAGTGCCCCACCCAGTTTCTGGAACTTTCTCCCAGGGAGGAGATGCTGGGCATACACTGGCTCAGGAACAACACCTGAACTATTTGGCATGGGTTTCTACACACTTGGGTTTTCTAAAAAAAAAAAAAAAAAATCTAGAATCATAAGGTAGGTTTCTTTGGAATTCTCTAGCAAAAAGAATCTCAAGTGAAAGTAATTCCTATTTGTTGTTCTCTCACTATGTGTCTCACATCCCAAAACACTTTTAAAAGGGTCCCATCATTCCCATTTCAAAGATGCAGAGACAGAGTCACATCAAGACTAAGTAATTTGCTTAAAGGGACAAAACTATGAAATGCCGCCAAACCCCCAATTCTTTCCTGTATACAAAGGGTCAGTAAACTTCCACAAAAGGCCAGAGACTAAATAATTTAGGCTCCGTGGGCCATATAATTTCTACCTCAACCACTCAACTCTGCCATTGCTGTGAAAGCCGCCATGGACGGTGTGTACACAGATGAACGTGGCTGTGTTCCAATAAAACTTTATTCGCAAAAACAGACAGCGAGATGGATTTTGCTCACGGGCCACAGTTGGCCAATCCCTGCTCTACACACTGTTAAAACTCAGGTGCTCTTTAACGGACTGTTTTCCCTTTTAGTTCATGTGTTTGATAGACTGGGGAAATAATTTGATCAATTGAAAATTTCCCATCTCTTTCCTGCAAGTAGCACAAAATAATAAGGAGGTGAGCAAAGACAAAATCACCTGAGCTTATAAATCAAGCTGTCTTCCTCAGACAAATTACACTGCCAGGTTTCAATTTAGTTATCTTTTGTTTTCATACACAGCATGGAGGGAAAACGTCCAAAAGACAAAGGTAAACAACCACCAAAAAAAAAAAAAAAAAAAAAATGGAAAAGAAAAGAAAAAAATAGTAACCAACATTCACTCTTCAATGAGAGGAAAGAGGCTATTACCTTGGGTATCTATGGAAACCACGTAGCACGTAAACTTTTTAATGGTTGGAAAACAGTGTGTTTGAAGATGTTTTTCCCAAGTATGATGCTTCTGTGTAAATGCATTAATTGACAGTTTCCTTCGGGACTTTTTTATTGAAGTCTCCAAACTTAACTCGATGGCACAAGGGACTCTCTAGAGCCCTTGAAGAATGCTGCAGAGTTAGGTCTTCAGAAAACCGAGCCAACTCGGGCATCACGTACAAATCCAATCCAACTCTCTGGCAAAGCAAGGGAAGAAAGAGCCCTCCCTCCCTGTAATTTTCCCTTAAAAAGAAAAACCCTGAGTGTTTACCTGGGGAAGGGGAGAGGCCCTTTCTAACTTCCTGAACAAAAATCAATGTCATCTCTTATCATTCCTGGAGGGAACTGAGGAGAGAAAGCAGGAGGTGGCAAGGTCCAGGCCTTTGTGCAGACTGGGAGGCAGTGTGGGATGGTGGAAAAAGCCCAGGAGCTGAAGCCAGAAATCCTTGAATTGGAGTCCTGCCTTTGCCATCTGGCAGCTCTGTGACAGGCGACTGAACCCCAGTCTCCTCATCTGTGAAGTGGGCGTAATAACATCCAGTTCACGTGGCAGTTGTAAGGATGAGTGGTGACATTTGGCCATTTTCTGGGACATAACCGACACTAGTTCAAAGCTGGCTACGGTTCTGTTTGTTAACAGCTTAAAGAAGGGAGCATACAGATCAAAACACCTTGCCTTTCCTTCATTCAAGGGACTTAAAAGTAGAGGGGAAATTTCTGCCTTCTAGGCTAGAAATCCTAGGGGCGGCCACCCTTCCCTCCCACCCACCCGGCATCTCTGGGAGCTACGCTGGCTGTGAATCCCTCTGGAGCCCTGGCGACAGTGGGCCAGAATCAAATTCACGGCCATGTCCCTGAGACACCGACATTTGAACAACTGCCACGATCGTTTGTGAAGTGCCCCAAAATTCCAGACATGACCCCAGGCCCTTTACACATATCTTCTCTAAATCTCCAAATACCTCTGTGCAATGCTGGGTGGAGAGAGCAGTGTGCAGATGGGGCAAGCAAGTGCTGTTAGAAAAAAGTGCAGTAAAACTGTAGAATCTAGGTGTTGGGTAGGTGGGTGGTTGCTGCAACCTTCTTTCAAATTTTCCATTTGAAAACTTTTATAATAAAATGTTGGGAAAATACATGTATCCATCCTTGTGTAGTATTAGCTTCATTTTACAGATGAGAATACGGAGGCCCAGAAGAGGTTTTGGCTGGCCCAGTGTCCTCCCCCAGTAAGTGGTGGGATCCTTTTGAAATCCAGGCCCACCTGGCCTAGTGTTCTTCTCACAGTGGGTCCATATACATTTCCATTACAGCTCATAGGGTCACTTAACCCTGCCTCTTTTATTCTACTAGTTGAATTTTTGTCTCAAAACATGAAAACTACTTTTCCTCTATTATTCCCAGTAGGCAGGCAGCCCTTGGGGTCCCCAACTGAAAGCCCAGAAATCAACCAGCCATAGAGCGAGAGTGGCCAGTGTATGAACAAATGTCCATTTGTAACCATTCAAGCGGTGGCTGTCTAATTTGGCGTTTGATTCTGAAATGCTGACGTCCACCAGCACCTTGAGAGTGTCTGTGATTTGGGGCCCACAGCTCTCTGCGATGGAGAGGCGGGCAGGCCGCGTGGGAGACGGGCACAGGGAAACCGATTGATCAGCCAGTGGTCAGAGGCAGAACAGATGCCGTCATAGTCACGAGGCGATGGCTGCTGGTGTCTGCACCACGCTGGGGTGAGAGAGGGTTGGGTGGAAATCCTCCACCCTGGACCGTCCTCCCGCACATGCTAGCCCATCTGGCCTCAGCAAATTCCAAATTTCAGAAGGTAAAAGGCAATGCCGCGTCAGTCCCAACCTGAGAGGTGTGGTTGGCCTCCCAGGAACGCACTCCCAACCACGCCCTGTTTTCCAGCTCCAGGTCTGAACTTTCCTCTTGGTCAGAAATTCTCTTCCTGCCCAACCCCATCTCCACCTTTTTCTGAAAACCCCAGGAGAGACGATGAAGCCTGCACATCCGCCTCGTGGGCTGGTCCTATAGAGACACAGCTGTGACCTGGCCACGGCGCCTGTCCCTTGCCAAATCACCCAGCCCAGGTATCAGCACAGCAGTCACCTGCCAACCTTTGATCATCTCTAGATCTCCCTTCCAGACCATCCTGAGTCCCTCATGTCTTTGTCCCGGGAGAGCGTGAGGCATGACAGCTGCCGTAGGGAGGGTTAGTCCAGCCCCAACGGCAAAGTCAAACAGCAGCAGCGACAGTGCCGATGGCTCCTGGTCCCTGGGGCCCCTTATGTGCCCAGGACCTGCTATTACTTCGGATTCTCCCACCGGCCTCACCTCACCGGGCAGGTGTTATTGCAGAGGGGAGGCAGAGGCTAAAGGAGGTGCAATGACTCACGGCCATGCAACTGGAAAGTGCCAGAACTGAGGTCCAGATGGAGGTGGCCTCAGTTTAAAGCCCGTATTCTTGGCTATGGCTGATGCTGCCTCTGACTCCTCACTCCATACGCTCTACAGTACCCTGGAATCAGGTACATATTTGAAATGCTGGCCCCGCTGGACTGGTGAAGGGGATTCATGTTCCCTGCTGGGGTCATTTGGTCCCTCTGGTGGCCAAGTCCATCTCCACAGAGCCTCAGGGACCTCCCTCCTCCTTTCGGAGCTCCAATTCTAGGTCCTCAAATTTCTGGCTTCCAATTTGGCGTCCTCAGGCTCCACGGCATGGTTTCTGCCTCTGCCTGCGATGTTGGACAGTGGCCCAGAAGAGGTCCGAGGCCCCTCCCCTGCAGGTTCCCTCCTGCAAATTGCTCCTCATGCAAGAGAGGTCCTGCAGGCTGGCAAGGCTTGGCGCCGTGCAGGGCGCTGTCACGACAGACCAACTGCGGTTGGAACTCTCTTGCCCTCACGGTTCAGAGAAATGCTGAACTCACGACAATGGGGTACACCAAGGAACATCTTACTCTGCTTTTTTTTTCCCCTCCCTCTGGCTGCTACACCTAATAGGAGTCATCCTCTCACAAATGCCTGGCTGGTAAAAAGGCAGGCACACAAATACACCTTGCCACCAAGGTGTATTTGTGTCCCCGAATTGTAAAGGTGGCTGAACATCTGTCGCCTACTGGCACACCCTTTGGATTCCTAATTGAATGACTTTGCCAGGCAGTCCCCTCAACATGTCAATTCTTGCAGGAGCCTGGATACCTTCTGTGGCACTGTCTGGGAGCCAAGGTGGAGGATTTTTGCTGAATTCTTGCAAGAGCCCTGTGTAGGTGTTAGCATCCCATTTCATTGAGATGGAAACTGAGGCTCAAGCAAGTAAAACAAGCTGATAACAAATAATTCTCATTTATTGAGTTCTTATTATGTGCCACCTGCCTGCCACATGCCAGGGGGGATTCTGTGTGCCTTTAATGCTTTCTGTGAGGGTCCACCCTGCATGTACCAAATCCTTTTTGAGGAATTGTGCAACCTGTTCTCCCCAATTCAAGGTAGGGCACTGAAGCCCAAAGAGGTGAAGCCCTTTGTCCGGCTCAGACAGCAAGTGACAGAGTGAGAAGCTGAACCAAATCCCTGGCCTCCGGACCCCCATTCTTCACAACCGCACCACGATAAATAGGAACCGTGCCCAGCACAAGGGAAGTGGAACATCGCACACCTACGGGTCAAGATGTTCAGTTGTCATTGTGGTAGATCTACCCACAGTGATAAATAGCTACCATTTTTTGAGGGTCCCGGGCTTGTAGTAAGCGTTTGATGGGTACTCTCATTTATAATGTTTCCATCTAATATATGTGGAACCTGAATGAAGTCCAGAAAGGTTAAGCAACATGCCCGAGGTCACACAGCTGCTAAACAGGGGCGATGGATCTTGAACCTGTGTCATCCATGCCCTTGACCCCTTTGCTGCCCGGCATCTTGAGCCACAGAAGTCAGACCCTCACAGTGATGTTCGTCACTTATCCAGTGGAAGGATAGTGTCTCTAGTTAGGTTGCTCCACTGAGGGGCATCTCAGACTCTTGGGTGTGATGCTAAAACTACAATGAAGGCCAAGGCTTCAACTGCCCATGAGAAAAATACAAGAGGGAGACTCTATATGTTGCTTTCTTCAAAACAGGGATCAGAGGGCAGAGGGTGGAGCAACTCCTAAAATGAGCAAAAAAAAAGAAAAAAAAAAGGATTCATTTCTTCATAAAGTGAAAAAATTCACTATTTTCTGAAGCTGCTCTTGTTCCCTAGATTTTGGTGAATGGCCAACTGACTTAAACTGTTATACAAACAGACACATAAAGGCAGATCCATAACTGCCCCGGATTTCAGTTCTCTTTAATCCCCCAAGGCTGAGACATGTAACTTGCTGGTAATCGGAAAGCTATAGCCTCAGATTCGGGACCACAGTATCTCCAGGGTCCATATATCGACCATTTCCCATTATGGTGAGATGCTCCATGTCCTTTTTCCTGAATATTTACATTTTCACCACAATGAAGAGGAAACACTGGGAACACATAAATGAACTGCCAAGCTATATGTTCTGCCTGGCATTATAGAACGGCCTTTCCAAGGCAATCAAAAAGCCCACTTTGCCACCACAACCACACATTGTGGCAGTGAGGAATATAATAAGATGGCCTGATAATTAAAATGTATTTTCCCATGAATTGCTTTGCTTAAATGATACATCTGTGAAAAGCAGGGTTGGTGACAGTGGTATTTTGGCAAATGTTGAACAACTGTCTCACTGGAGTGATGGGGTTGGAGATGGAACCTTGATTTGTAGTGTCTGCCGATTCCCATGATGTAAATAGTCTCATCGTGACCAATTTCAAGCTATTGACTGAATGCAGAGTTGGCAAGTGATATACACATTCAGTTCTTGGAAGCTGGTGTGTCTTACCTCCAGCAGTCCACTGGTGATGCCTACGGATACAGCTGTAGGAATTATTTGAGGAAGATCATAAGACATGATAAAACAGATCAGGACCTCAAGGTCATAAAACCACTGGGGCAAGTCAGGCACCACGGGAAGGTGTAAACCCAAACAAGTTTGGGGTACCTGGGGGACACAATGACATAGATTTGTGAATTTTAAGCATTTTTCAAGTTGGTTCCTATAACCTTAAAGCTAATTTCCACTCAGGTGGCCCCCTTAACTCAAGGTAACATAGATTCTAATATGTATTGAGTTAATAATGAGTCCCGAACATCATTCTAGAAACCTTGCAACATTGTCTCATTTCATACTGCAACAATTCTGCAAGTTAGATAATAGCCCCGTTTTAGAGATGAGGAGACTAAAGTCAGAGGAGTTGGAAGTTGCTCAAGGTTACACAAAGCTCTTGAAATACGGTGCCAGAATTCAAATCCGGACCTGTCTGACTCCAGCGCTCACCAGGGAACTGTGCTCTCTGGGTTCAGCATCCTTGAAAACAGCACATTCCTACAACGAGTGAAATCTATATATTATAACAAATAAATGTATCTCCCCCCAAAAAGTCTCTCATTGAGTAAGACAGGGTCTCTAGAACCCTGGGGGCAGGACGTAGGCTTGAGGGTGAGGACCAGAGGGTGTGGGAGGATGGCACGCAGACGGAGCAGGTGTGGTGCCGGGGACAGGAGAGGATAGAGCTCTTGTGGGATTGGACATCTTGGGATTGGGAATTCATTTTCAGGAATGAAAGGAGGTTAGGCCTAAACAGACTCAGAATTTACTCCTTTTGCCCAATATCGCAAACTTAGCAGAGATAACCCTTGGGCGTCCATGGACTTCCAACATGCAGTTGGAACACAAAGTTCTCTCCTTTCACTTTGTTCGCTGACAGGCAAAGACGCGGAGAAGAGGATGGGGTTTGCGCACGCTGTACTTTTGTGACTTTATCAGAGGTGCCAATCCACGCTTAACAGATGCTGGTGGTGGCGGGGGTGGACGCAGTGGCCGTAGCAGTAGCATCTGCTCGTGCTACTCTCTGCATGCGTGGCTCTTTCTCACCCTGCAGTTTGGGGAGTACGGTACATGGGACAAAAAGCATAGACTATTTTGGGGAGCTTCTGGTTAGACATGGTGGACTCAAGTCGAGCATTTTTGTCTGCACTCGCTCCAGAAACTCTGTTAAAAGTATAACACGGGGGGAAAGAAGTGTTTAGCTCAGTGACCAGGAAACATCAACACACGTGTTGGAAGATGAGAAGCAGATGGAGAAGTGGTACCTCCTGACTCAGCAGCGCGGTGCCTACCGAAGAGGAAGGCGCCCAGAAACGCGCTGATTCACACGGTGGGAGCCGGGAACTGAAGGGAGCTGGTGGAGGGCGGGGGAGGAGAAGAAACGGGAAGGCGCTTCGATACCGCATGGAATGTCGGAGCGGAGACCTCGCACGGGGCCGGCGACTTGCTAAATGACAACTCGTGTCGTTGTGAAACCTCTCCTCACTTTCGCAGTCCATCTGTGTGATACACTCGGGCAAGTGTCGATAGGCCGTGACCTCACCGACGGGCCCCTGGCACCCAGCCCAATGCTTGGCACACAGTAGGTGCTTACTGGATATTTTTAAAAGGACGAATGAATGAATGATCGCGTTTCCTTTGCACATCAAAGGAACAATATATCAATCCAACGCAGCTGCCCATAAACAAAACGACTGGTTGAATTATTTCCTTACCAGATAATTGTTGGTGTGGTTTTGATGTAGTTGTTCTCCACAAATCATGACTCACGTTGGAACTACACTCACCATGCTTATTATGTGCCAGACACTGATCTAAGCTCGCTCGCTCTCTCTGTACACAGAGTCTCCATAACAACCTTGTGAAATAGCTGTGCTATTATTTTCCCCAGTTTACAGAAAACTGAGACACAGAAGAGGTTAAGCAACTTGCTCAAGTCTACACAGTTACCAAGTGGCAGGGCTGGGATTCGAACCCACGTCCTGAGTCTTTGCAGGCCGTGCTGCACGGAAGGCAAGGTGCTGAAAGGATGCTTCTGTAGGTCCTGGGGCTTTCTCTTCTCCCTGAACTTGGTAAACCACAATCCTGTCTACCTACTGATTTGGCTTCCTCTGGGTTCCACACCCTTAAGAGCAGCTGGGCTTTGCGACCTTCCAGGTACCCTGAATTGCCTCTGCCAAGGGTCCGGGGGCACCTGCCTCCCCTTCTTCAAGCCAATAGGTTCCCTGCTGAGGTCTCCAAACCAATAGGGTCCCTAGGTGACCTGCAATAAGAAAAGGTAGGTGGGGTCTCTTTGCAATATTTTTTTGAAGTTGAATGAAAAGCATGCTTTACCCACAGAGAGGCCACGCAGAGTAGTAGCTATTAAATCTAATTTGTTGGGTGAACAACACCTCTCACACCACGAGCACCCACTGAAGCAGAGAGCAGAGGGAGGCTCTGTGAAGGCGAGGCCCAGCCACACTGCCCAGTGGCAAAGTTCTTTTTTATTCAGTGTGTTCTCGATTCACGTTTTAGCAAGAAACAAAGAGTGAAAACCTGGCAGAAATAAGGCCGCAGTCGCCGGCATCTGGGGACACGTCCTACTGAGGTCTCCTCTGTTCCAGGCTCAATGCTGACAGCTCCAGCAGGTCTCGGAGGTGCTTACTATTACCCTCAAATTACGGGGCCCCCGGGGGTAAGCAACTGGGGTCCACAAGTAATAGACGTGGAGGCGAATGTTGATCTATCCAGCTCCCGAGCCTGCGCTTTCTACTCTGAGTTCTGGGATTCCCACAGAAAGAACTGGAAAGAGAATGCAGGACAGGGGCCGGGCGCGGTGGCTCACGCCTGTAATCCTAACACTTGGGAGGCCGAGGCGGGCGGATTGTTTGAGCTCAGGGGTTTGAGACCAGCCTGAGCAAGAGCGAGACCCCGTCTCTACTAAAAATAGAAAGAAATCAATTGGACAGCTAAAAATATATAGAAAAAATTAGCCGGGCATGGTGGCATATGCCTGTAGTCCCAGCTACTCAGGAGGCTGAGGCAGGAGGATTGCCTGAACCCAGGAGTTTGAGGTTGCTGTGAGCTAGGCTGAC
>CAUYSK010082631.1:0-14377 GCA_963575035.1 Avahi laniger
GAGTTCGAGACCAACCTGAGCAAGAGCGAGACCCTGTCTCTACTAAAAAATAGAAAGAAATAATCTGGACAACTAAAAATATATATATATAGAAAAAATTAGCCGGGCATGGTGGCACATGCCTGTAGTCCCAGCTACTCGGGAGGCTGAGGCAGGAGGATCGCTTGAGCCCAGGAGTTTGAGGTTGCTGTGAGCTAGGCTGAAGCCACAGCACTCTAGCCCAGGCAACGGAGTGAGACTCTGTCTCAAAAAAAAAAAAAAAGAATGAGACAAACGAATGATAGTTGACAAAATGTTAACCAGGAGTGAATTTAGGTGAGGTTGGGCACATGGACAAGTATATATATTCTACTGTATGTTTAAATATTTTCACAATAAGAAGTTAGAAAAAGAAGACACTGAAGAAAATCTCAGAGGGACATGTACCCTTCATTGCTAGAGAGAAAGCCTGCAAAGTGGCCTGGCCACACCAAGCTAGAAAGAACTGACTTGGTATGGGCTACATTGTGTCTCCCCAAAAATCCATATGGTAAAGTCCTAACCTCCACTACTTAGGAATGTAACCATATTTAGAGACAGGATCTTTAAAGAAATAAATTTAAAATGAGGTTATTTGGGTGGGCCCTAATCCAATATGACTAATGACCTTATAAGAAGAGGAAATTTGAACACAGACACAAGCATAGAGGGAAGATGATAGGAAGTTACAGGGAGGAGACAGCCATCTACAAGCCAAGCACAAAGGCCTGAAACAGATCCTTCCCTCACGGACCTCAAAAGGAACAAACCCTGCTGATCTTAAACTTGATCTTAAACCTTGATCTTAAACTTCCAGCCTCCACAACTGTAAGAAAATAAATTTCTGTTGTTTAAGCCACCTAGTCCATGGTAATTTGTTAAGGCAGCCTTTGTGTCTTAGTTCAGGTTGCCATAACAGAATACCTTAGACTGGTTGATTTATCAACAACAGAGATTTATTTCTCACAGTTCTGGAGGCTGAGGAGTCTGAGACCAAGTCGCCAGCAATTTCGTTGTCTGGTCAAGACTTGCTCACTGCTTCATACGTGGCACTTTGCTGCTGTGTCCTCACATGACAGAGGGGGTGGAACGACACTCCCTTCAACCTCTTTTATAAAGGGTGTTAATCCCGTTCACAAGGGCTCTGCCCGCATGACTTAATCACTTAGTAAAAGGCCCACCTCTTAATACTATCACATTGGGCATTAGGTTCCAACGTAAGAATTTGGGAGGAGCACCAACATTCCCTCTGAAACTGCGGTCTCATAATCCACAGTGGGCAGAGCATGACAGCAAGGCCCAGCCAACCTGGAAAACACAGCTTTGGCTCATCTGAAAGCAGTTGTCCTGAGCAGGCTGGTGGCACACACATGTTCCTGGGTCCCAGAGCTATGCCTATCTAACAGCTGGGATCCAAGTCTGATGCATGTTGGTCCTTTACCTTTCCTAAGTGCTTCCTGGTTTTTCTGTCTTAAAAGTTAAGAAAGAGGGCCAAGGGTGGTGGCACTTTGGGAGGCCAAGGCAAGACAGTTGTTTGAGGCCAGGAGTTCAAGACCAGTCTGGGCAACACTGTGAGATCCCATATCTACAAAAAATTTTAAAATTACCCAGACATGGTGGCAGGAAGATCACTTGAGCCCAGGAGTCTGAGGCTATTGCAGTGATCTGTGATGACACTACACCACTACCCTCTAGCCCAGGCAAAAGAGTGAGACCCTGTCTCAAAAAACAAAAAAGAAGGGGTGTGTGTTTGTATGTTTGTGCTGGGGAAGAGGAAATCTAGCTATAAAAGCCTTATAACTAATCTTTACACTAATTGATAATATTTACTAATACTTAGAATTACAATTGCTATTTAGGATTTAGGTAATTTGCAGCCATACCCAATT
Source organism: Avahi laniger (assembly GCA_963575035.1). NCBI lineage: Eukaryota > Metazoa > Chordata > Mammalia > Primates > Indriidae > Avahi > Avahi laniger. The sequence continues at coordinate 1,908 of CAUYSK010082631.1, forward strand.
ATTAAAATATTTAGATAACTTCATACTTGATGATAAGTAGCATCATCCCTCTTCATCACTCAACCCCTCTCTGGAAACTCCCCACAGTCCAGCAGCTAATGGGTTAATGCCTGGCAACCAAGGATGCTCCAGAACCTGCTCCAGCACAATCTCGAGCTTCAATCTGAAAAGGAGGACGCTGTCTCTGCCCTCACTAGCTGTGACATGCTTTTCAGATTCATCCCTGCTTAGTATGTTCCCAGCACTGCCCTCTCAATTCTTTTCAATACATTGTCTCACAGCAACCTCAAAACATGTACTGTCAGCATTTCCTTTTACAGATGAAGAAACGGGGGCTCAGAGAAATTAATTAGCCCAAGGTCATGTAGCTAGAAAGGGGCAGAGTTCTTAGCGCCACCATATTTCCCAGCTGTACCGCTGCAGTCGGTGTGTCAGAATTCCTTTATCCTCGGAAGAGCTCAGAGGCCGCAGCCCCAGGTCCTGGGGAGACTGGTGTTCTCCAGCCTCTCCTTTCCCCAGGTCAGATCTGCCTGTATAAAGACACTGAGAGAGGTGCCGGATCGTATACAAACTCACAGACAGCAAGCAGTCCTGCAACCAGTTTTCTAATGCCGCAAACGGTTCTGGGCTCTCCTCACTGTGGGAACGGTGGGAACTCAAGAGGGCCCCTCACCTGTAGTTGTGGTACCCCCTTGGAGGGCACAGCACGCCGAGCAGGTGTGTATGACTCACTTTAACCTTTCAAAGCAGTGGCAAAAGTCGGTGCAGCTGCCTGAAAAACACCTGGACACTCTCCTGGCTACCGCCAGGCCCCGAGAGTTTCGCTGTACGAACCTTACAGGCCAGTCTCTAACAATGCCCCGCAGGCTTACCGACACAACTCAGACCATGCACGCAGAGAAGCCCACCTCCTTTCACCCTCGCCCTGCCCCCTGATTTCCTGGTGATCTTCTAACTTTGCTTTTGCCTTTCCCATGGCACTTAACCCCTGTGTGACCTGAAGACTCTATAACCCTAAAAACCAGCGCTGTTCACCAGCTGGCCTGGGTACAATAGCACTTGGAAAGCAAAGTCATGGGACTGAAACCAGAAGAAAACCTATTCATGAGAGGAGCAGCTGGCAGTTAGAAAACAGAAGCAGAGAGAAAGGAAGGCCAGTTTCTACCTCCTACAGGACCCGATTAGCTGGGGATCTCAGAGCCAGTCACTCAGCCAGCCTCAGACCCCCTAGGCCCCTCTCCTAATGAAGGCAGCGATGCTTATCACATCCCCACATCCTTCCCAGCAGGGCTCAGAGGGCAGCCGCCGCTGACAGGAGCTTTGAGATGGAAAGCAGGAAGGGGGAGTATTCTTCCTCTAATTCCACTCTCCAATTAAACACCATAGAAATATTTCTGAGGGCATATGTTATTATTAAATAATTTTATTCTTTTTAAAATTTGACATGCCATATATTTTTGTGAAAGAAAGACAGAAAAGTCACCTGTAAGTACTTTCAACATTTATTATACATATGCTTTTCACACACAAAGAAATAACACTGTACATATTCTCAACAACAGATCATAAACATCTTTCCATGCCAATAAACCCACTTCATCCACACCCTTCTTAATGGCCGCAATGTACTTCGTTGTTTACATAAAAGGTAATGGTGTAAGCCAATCCCCTACTGTGACACCTTTAGACTGTGAGAAAATTTAAATTATTTTGCTAAGTGGCAGCCAGGGACTAGAGGGGTAGATATCCCCCTGTGTGACCGTCCTCAGCCCCGTCATCCCACCCACTGACACATCGGCTTACTCCAACCTGGCCACTCTGCATTTCCGTACATTATGTTCCCTTATACTCGACCTCAGGAAGTTTCCAGATATTTTCCTGTGTGCACCCTGTCCCTAAGCATGTGTTATAGGGACCCCGACCCCGACATCATCTCTTACTTGGGCTTCCCCTCTTAGCCCTTGGAGACAACTGACCCCAGCTGAAACAAAACAGGTGGCTGCGGCTTGGCTGGATCTTGTTTCCAACGTCATATATTTTATTAGTGGAAGGTGACTTCCCAGTTACACTGTTGGCATCACACACACACACACATACACACACACACACACACACACACACATGCTGGCCCTGGAACTGTCTACCCTGAGAGGGCTGAGGCAGGGCTGGGGGGGAAGAGGTGCCAAGCAGAGGAGCGTGCACACGCGTGCACACACACATGCAGGTATGTGCCACAGACTTCGCACACAGGAGACGAAAAGCTTTCAGAAGGAGACAAAAGTTGTATCCTACGCGATTCAGAGGGAGAAAAGCCAGGACCTACGAACTGAATACAAGTATCTGTTTTGCCTCTTTTGACACTGGATCCAGTCCTAGGGCGCTGCGATCAAGTTGTCAGGATGCATTTTTGCACCCTTCCCCTAGCCTTGTGACAGCGATACAGCTGTAAAGTCCTTCCCTTTTCTCACTTCCTCATTGTGACATCAAGAACGCCCTTGAGACCACAGTGTGCCTTTAAATGATTAAGATACAGCTTCGGTGGAAAACAGAAACAAGGGGCAAGGGGAAGGGGAAGGGAGGAGGCTACTCCGGCTTTGGGTGATTAAAGACCTGCCAGCCTCTCCTCTCTGCAGGGAGTGCTGCAGCGGCCCGCCCTGACGTTCCCTGCTTTCTTTTCTTAATGGTGCCTGTTCTCTCCAAATGGCCCTGCCGGAAATCCTGAAGCCATCTTTGCCTTCTCTTTCTTTTTCTCTCACTCCTAAACACCCACTCCCTAGTCAAGTCCTGCGAGTTCTTTCTTCTGAAATACTTTCCACCCCCCATCCCTCCTTTTCCATTTCCACAGCAACCACCCTAACTCAGGCCTTTTCCTCTCACATTAGAACCGCCCCAGCCTCCTCTTTGGCCTCCCTGCCCCACCCACGTACTCCTAACTCCCCCGGCCCTTTCCTACAACTCCTGCGGGATTAACAGCCCTGACAGGTGACAGGCACCGTCTTGCCCTCCTGCTGGGAAACTCTCCGCGGATGTCCTTTGCCTGTCCAATCAAGGCCACTTCCTTTATCCAGCTTCGTCCCCTTCTCCCACCCTTTTCTTGCCTGGCTGTCCCCATCCACCTCCCTGGAATGCCCATCTTTCCCTGGAATTCCACGCCTGGAATGCCCGGCCTTTCTCATTTTTACCTTTGGAATCAGAACGACTATTCAAAGCAAATCTCCACGAATCTGTCATTTCTCTCCCAACCACAAGAAAGCACTCTCCCTTCTGGAGCTTTGTCCTTTGTACCTTTCACGGCCCTGTATTGTATTATCTGGTTAATGCCTCATCTCTCCTGGCGGAGTGCAGTTCCTGGTCATTGTCCTGCCTGCCGCCCCAGGAAATTCTGAGTTTATGCAGGCTCTGGTAGGTAACTATCTCCACGGAATACAAGCTCGAAGGTGTGGTCACTGGCCCCAACACTCAGAGGCTCAGCCACCACATGAGAGAGTGGACGCTTACACTTGCAGAAGGAGTTCAGATCGTTGTTATCGGTTGAACTGTGTCCCCCCAAAAAAGTCATACACTGAAGTCCTAACCTCTAGTACCTCAGAATGTGACCTTATTTGGAGATAGGATCTTTAGCAAGAAAATCAAGTTAAAATGAGGTCTTTAGGGTATGCCCTAATCCAATTTGACTAGTGTGTGTGTGTGTGTGTGTGTGTGTGTGTCTCTTTTTTTTTTTTTTTTTTTTAGAGACGGTTCTGTCTCACTCTATTGCCCAGGCTGAATGGCAGTGGTGTGATCATAGCTCACTGTAGTCTCGAATTCCTGGGCTAGAGTGATCCTCCCGCCTCAGCCTCCTGAGTCACTGGGACTACAGACGTGAGCCCTTGCTCCCAGCTGACTGGTGTCTTTATAAAAAGGGGACATTTGGACACAGAGACAGACATGCACAGAGGGAAGATGACGTGAAGACACAAGACGAAGGCCGAGGAGTGCAGGAGGCTACCAGAAGCTGGAAGGTGGGTCTCAGATTCTTCCTCACAGCTCTCAGGAGGAATCCACCCTGCCAGCAACTTGATCTCAGACTCCTAGCCTCCAGAACTATGGAACAACACGTTTCTGATGTTCCAAGCCACCTCGTTGGTGGCACTTGGTAAAGCAGCCCCGGCAAGCTATCACAGCTGGAGGCCTGAGGCACAGGAGGGCACACAAAGGGAGGCCCTGGGAGGGCGAATCCAAGGCTCTGAGGTGCCCCGAGCAGCGGGAGAACAGAGGCACCGGCCTGGGATCAGCTCCAGCCTCAGCTGGGAGGAAGCGGCCGTCAGCCCGAGAGGGCGTGGGCCAGCAGCTGGTCCGCCTGACGCAGCTCTTTGAAGACAGCGTTTTGTTTCCGCATTTGGGCAGGGAGAGTGGCAGTGGGGACAGGGCGGGAAGCGCTGCTGAAGGGCAGACCCTTCTTCCAGGCCCCGTATGCTTCCCGCCAAACTCTTAAAAACTACGGAAGTGGAAGGACGGCATCAAACTCCGCAGAGCTGCCGAGCTCTGCCCTGGAAACTCCTCCCTAATTACCGCTGTGCGCTGAAGCTCCGGTGCCGCCAGCTCCTCAGCAGGGGGCCCAGTGACGTGAAACTCCTTCTCCTGACTCACAGGGGCATTTCCTGAGCCCTCCTTACCCGCATCGTGTCCACCCACCCCCGGGAGCCCCAGCACACACGCTAATTATGGTGGGCGTAATTAGGTCAGCTAAGTGTACGGGTTCCCCATCGGCAGACGGGCGAACCGCGGCATGGCAGGCCTCACGGAGGGCAGCTGCTGGAAGAAAGGGAAGCAGCGAGTGGTGGGCTGGGGGGACACAGGGAAAAGCATGAGCATGTGCATGAGTGATGAGCTCAGGGTCTGTGCAAGAACAACCACCATTACGGTAGGGAACACTACGGGCGGGCCCTTGCCCTAAAGCTGTGCGGTCTAGGCAGCCACCAGCCACAGGTGGCTATCGGACACGTGAAATGTGGCTAGTCAGAACTGAGATCCCTAGTAAGTGTAAAATACACACTCAAATTTGAAGACAGAGTATGAAAAAAAGGGATATAAAAAAATCTTGCAATAATATTTTAGAAATACAGATTACATGTAAATGGATGCTATTTATATTGTGTTAAATAGATTATATTACTTAAATCAATTTTACTTCTTTCTTTTTGCCTTTTTTAATACGGCCACTAGAAATTTTAAATTACACGTCTTGAATTTATATTTCTCGTGGACATAGAGAGGAAAAACTTTTTCTCTACCCTCTTAGGTTTAATAATTGGCGACCTGTAAATTAAACTGACAAAAGATAGATTAGCAAGAGAAAAAATAGATTTAATTACTTACTTATGCAAGGGAGCTCACAAAGAAATGTGACTCAAAGAGGCAGTTAGAATTTGGGGCTTATATACCAGCTTTATAGGGGACCAGGATTCCTGGGCAGATGGGTACTTCTGGGAGAACAAATGGCTTCCTAGAAGGTAGGCTAAGAATAGCACTTATGCAAAAACAAATTACTTTTTGGAAGGATGAATGGACCCTTAGGAGAAGAGATAGGCGATACATAGTTTTGTGACAACGTCTGAGTGTGGTGCCAACTTCCTTCTTTATCTAGCAGAGTAGATTAGGGGAGGGGATTTACAACAGTTGAGTCCTTGTGGGAGGCTCTGTTTTTAGGCAGATAAGGGATTTCAGGAACTCAAATGCCTTCAACTCGATATAATTCTTACTAATTCTTACACCAAAGTGATTTATTCCCCACCCCTTTGGGCAGCCCTGCTCCAGGCACAGCATCCCAACCTTTAGCACAATCTGCAGGGTGATGCTATTCTCATTTCTATTCTACAGAGACAACACTCAGGCCCTGAGAGGTTAAGAAACTTGCCCAAGCTCACACAGTTGGTAAGGAGAGAAAAAACCAAGAAGGTGCAAAATGGCAGCCGATAATCTGTAAGGTGAGTGATGAAGATTGCTTGGACTAGGATGATGGCAGCAAGATAAAGAAAAATGAAGAGACTGGAGTCATAGTTTTAGGTAGAAAACATGCCATGTGAGGAGCAGTGAGCACGAGGAGGCTCCCAGTACCTGGCTTGAGGCACAGGAGCATTTGGTTCTGTGCTCAGAACCTGAGCGGCACAGGGAGAGGGCCACAAGGGCCATGTTCAAAAGCTGCCTTTTCTGTTTACTGACTGCGTTATCCAGAAGTGATGTCACCTCTCAGCACTTAATTTCCTCAGCTGGAAAACAGGAATAATAGAACCTCTCCTAAAAGAGTTGTAATGAAAAAGAAATAGGATAAGGTCTATAAAAGTGCTACATAACTGTTAATCGTTTAAAAAGAGAGAGACCTTTCAAGATCTAGAGACATTCCTGTCCCCCCTCCTCTTTCTCATTTCTCAGGCTGCTAAATCAATGATTAGCTCTCAGGCCAGCTCCCCTGGGAGACACATCAAAAGCCAGTAAGTGGAATGGCTTCTCTCTCCCAGGGGGGCCGCCTCCTGGGGTCACAGCCCCTCTCTCACTGGAAAGCCTGGATCTGAGTGTTTGTGAGCCAGGGCCACAAAGCTGAACAAACCCCCTTAATGTCAGTGGATAGCCAGGAAGTGGGGTCCATCTTGGGTCCTCTCCCCACCCCACTAGGGTCAGGATCCCACCCACAGACCCCCAGGTGCACAGCTGCATACCCTCAAGGGACAAATTCCCCTCCCAGCCTCCCCACCTCAGAGATAGTCTTCATTGCACCAAGACAGAACTCGCCCGATCCTGTCCAATGCCTCTGAGTGGTACGTTGTCTTCTATGGGAGTGGCACTCCCTGGGGCTGTGAATCAATTGTGAATCAAAGCCACTCGCCGGCTGCCTCCTCTGGCCCTACATAGCTCAGGCAAATCTGAAAAAGGAATGAAGGGTGTTTCCAGGGCTCTCTCTGTCTTCCTGCACGTCTTTCTAGCAATCCCAGGCAGGCACCTGCCCTGAGTTCTGCTCTTCCTCAGTTGCAATCCCAGGTAAAAGGAGATCTGAATTAAATGAGGAGCACATCTGCCATCCTGCCCTGGCCTCAATCCTGTCCTTAGTACACTAAGTTGACATTTCTATCTGTCACTTCCATTAGACTGGGCAGGGTAGATTCTTCTCTTCTGTATTCCTGTATGTGGTGCTCAATCAATGTTTGTTGATTGAATGAGTAAGTGTCTCCACTAAGATATCAGCCAATAATAGTTTACTGAAGAGACAGTTGTATTTTAATGGAAGGTTCTTTAAGATGACTGTAAGAGCCAGAGGATTGAGCCCTCTCCTGATGGCATACCTGGAAGAGATCCTTCTCAGATGATACCAAGGAGGCAACTTGCCTCCACCCCCCGGGGAGGGTTTCACGTGGGCTGGGCTGAGGCACTTGGGAGTGGCTTTCCAGTTGCCTTCCCTGGCAGAATTGTGGAGTGTCTGGAGCCTATAACTTCAACACCTAGGTCTTAAGAAACATGGCCAGGCTTATCTGGGCCACAAGTTCCACGCATCCTGGAGGACCTTCGCCTCCTGATAATCAACACGGGCTTTTCCATGTCTCATATTTCTGAGTGTTTGTGAACAACACCATTGCACAGCAGAGCCAGGCCTGGGGTGAGTCCTGTGAGGGACTCAACACGGGTGCAAAATTTCAGAGGGCACCAAAAAACTCAGCGAAATAATATTTTAGTTCAATCTTTTAAATTTATTGATATTTTGATCATCTTGGATTATGTTGCATTAATTTTGATTTTTAGAATGATTGCACTGAAATATTATTTATCATAGTTAGGAGTCTTTCGGTGTCCCATGAAACTTTGTGTCCTGATCGAGTACCTGCCTCTCTTCAATCTAGTCTCAGTCTCCAAAGAGTAGAATGCACTAATCTTAGCTCCCTGTCTCTAACTGGTGTCTCTGACTGGTGTCTCTAACTGGTGTCTCTGACTGGTGCTGGCTGGTTTGCTGGCTGGTTTACCGGGTAGGCTCCAGCAAGTTTGATAGGTTGATGACTGGTCTGGAGCATAGCTGGAGGCCCCATCTACCTCTTTCAGAAAGCCTTGCAAACAGATAGGCAGGGGGCCAAGTCTATTGTTCCAAAGTTTCCAGGGCTCTTAGGCTCTGCAGTCTGGTGATCCCAGCTGTAAAGGTTTCTAAACAATCAGAGCTGTAAAGGTTTCTTTGATATGGTTGCCAACACCCACATTTTCCATTCTGGGAACAATGCCACCAAGGGCCACAGCCACCATCCCCCACTTAAGTGAGGAAGTGTCTGCTGGCTGCTGGTGGGAGCAGGTCCTGAGAGGGCAAGGGTCAGAAGGACAGAAGAGTCCTTCTTACCCTGGCTGCCTGCCTGTTCCCTCTGGTACACAATGACATTCCCACCCTTTTGCACTTTCAAAACCTGTATTCATCTTGTCCCTCTTCCTCCCCCTTGGGCAAAGCCAACACACATTTCTGTCCCTCCCTTACCAAAGAGTTATCCCAAAAATTCTTTTTTTTTCTTTTTTTTTTGAGACAGAGTCTTGCTCTGTTGCCTGGGCTATGAGTGCCATGGCGAGCTCCCCTAACAATACTTTTAGCACTCTTCTGAATAAGTGGGGCATCACATTCATCGACACAGTCCCTTTGGGGAATACGCCATCTGGGGATACCCCCTAGAAGGGTAGGCATCTGGGCTAATTTGACTGCTGTTTTGGAGGAAAGCAGGTGAACGAAAGGTAGTTTCCACTAAGGCAAAATGTTTTTTCCACTTCCTGTTCTTTGCTATTTTGCTGTGTTCCGGCGTGAAACCACCGAGTTTCAGAATCAGAGCAAAGGCCTGCCACAAGTTCTTTGTCAGCTCCATAACCTGGTGACCAAACTAGATTTCCTGATGCAGATCGATTTCAAAGGACAGGCTTTTCCAACAGCATCAGCAAGTGGAAATCCCTGTTCAAAAACACCAATAACTCACTGTGAATCAGCCTCTTAATACTGATCCTGAATCTTGAGATTTTTTTTTTCCCCAACGCTGAGCTGATGGAGTTTTGCATTTTTGGTGGGCAAAAGCATTCACTTCGGCCCTCAAAACTCCCTGGAAATGACTAGCCGGTTTCTTTCCCCGCTAGCCTGGCCCTTGTGTAAGCCAGGAAGTGTTGCAGAGCTGCTGGACCTGGGAGAACCCCTGCAACAATAACAGACAGAGGTAGATCAGCGTTCATCACTCTGTCAGGAACGGAAATGTGGGCGTGTGTTATGTTGCTGTGGCAACCAAAGGCAATAGGGCAGCAAAGCTCAGACAGTGGTGGAGCCAGCCCATTCATTCACAAGGGGGAGTTGCAAGCAGCCTGTCCCCTGGGGACCGGGTCTATCTTAATCAGGGGAAAAGTCAGCATCCAAAAATCCTCAATGACGCATAGGAAGCCAGGGGAAAACAGTCAATGGCTAGTCATTGATTCACGGTCACAGAATGTTAGAGCTGGAAAGATCTGCAAAGATCAGCCAGTCTGACCCCTCACTTTACTAATAAAGGAACCAAAGTCTGGAAAGCACTTGATCAGAGTCCTACCGCCAGCAGATGTCAAAGCCAGACCCACCGCACTCATGGCCTTCTACGTGCTTCGCTTTGACAGTTTGTAAACATTCCTTATGTGCTTTAATTTCATCCGATCCTGAACTGAGGACAAATATTTATTGTTCCACCAAAAGGCCAAATGAGGACTGGTCAGTTTCCTCACCTGGGAGGGTAATAAGAGTACTTTTCTGATGGAATTCTTGTTAGGATTAAATGAGTTTTTAGTTTTGAGGTTCAAGAACATGTAATAAAGGGCACCTCTCTTCACTTCTCAAGTTCTGAGTAATTATGGGATAGGCAAGAAGAAATAAAAGCAAATGGGATCAGGCTGGGTGCGGTGGCTCATGCCTGTAATCCTAGCACTCTGGGAGGCCGAGGAGGGAGAATAGCTTGAGCTCAGGAGTTGGAGACCAGCCCAAGCAAGAGCAAGATCCAGTTTCTACAAAAAAATAGAAAAATCAGCCAGGCGTGGTGGTGCGCACCTGTAGTCCCAGCTACTCGGGAGGCTGAGGCATGAGAATCACTTGAGCCCCAGGAGTTTGAGGTTGCAGTGAGCTATGATGACACCACTGCACTCTAGCTGGTGTGACAGAGTGAGACTCTGTCTTCAAAAAACCAAAAACAAAAAAACCAAATGTGATCAAAATATCAACTTTATCACTAATGATGTTTATATTGGAGCAAGTGGTCTGCATTTGTGGGTAAGTGAATTAGGCAGGGTACCCACCAGGCTTGGGCACGCCTCCTGATTGGAAAGGGTCCCTGTCAGTAGCAGAGCATGGGAGAGCAGAGCCCAGCGTGTGCTCTGGAGAAGGCCGGCTGCCAGGAGGATGAGCATGGACGGAGCTATGCATTCCCAGTCCCCACCCCATACCCAGTCAGCACTGAGAAGTCGCTCCTTGCCCTGTCCCATCCTCTTCACCCCAGGCGGAGTGGGTCGAAGAGCAGGGAGAAGTCAAAAATCTTATGCCAGAGAAACTTCTTCCATATGAAAAGAAACATCGGGGATAAGGAAGAATCTCTTTCCATTCCAATAAATATGTACAAAGCACTTAGTACCTGGCACAATAGTAAGCACTCAATAAAAGTTAGCTACTACTATTATTATTCTAGCTATCGTTTATTCATCATACCAGAGACTTCTTTGCCTTCACGGGTGTGACTTCTCTAATTACGTCTGCCCTTATTAGATGTGCGACCTCAGGCATGTTACTTCACCTCCCTCAGCCTTAGTATTCTCCTCTGTATGATGGATACATAATAGTACTCACCCTGTAATTGGGAGGACTGCATGATTTAAGTGTAAAGGGCTTAGCACAATGCCTAGAACATAGAAAATATTTAATGGCCAGTGACTATTGTAGGTATAAAAAGAACTTAGGAGTTCAGAGCAAATTAATGCAAAATGAAGACTAAGACATGATTGATTTGAAAAAGGTATGTGAAGGAAAGGTTGGCTACTATCCATCGGAATTAGAGCAATCACTCCCTTTGGATCCATAATCTAGACACCCAAGAGTGAAACCCTGGGAATATTACAAAACCCTCTGGGCCTATCCCCATCACTTCCCATAAAATAAGGAGAAACTCACAGTTTGGTGTTCACCTCAGAAAGATGCTGACATTCTTGACACTGTGAGCTCCTTGGGAAAGAATAACTAAGTGCTGTTTTATGTGTTGACCAAAATGGCTTGAGCCAGTCACAGAATCTTAGAGCCACTGTCTGAGCTCCAGGAGAATGGGTACTGGGTTTATCTTATCCACTGCACTGTCTTTAGCACCTAGCATGATATCTGGCACGTAGTACACATTTATAAAATACTTGTTGAATAAGTAGGTAAATGCAGCAGGTAGCTCTCCACACAGCAATGAGACGATGGTGTCAAAGGGGATGTGATCCCACTCTTTTTGTAGATCTAGGTAGAGCAAATCTGTGGAATACTGAACTAGAGGCATTTGTTTTGTTCGGCTTGGTTTTAGAGATGGGGTCTCGCTACATCGCCCAGGGTGTAGTGCAGTGGCTATTCACAGGTACAATCATAGCTCACTGCAGCCTTGAACTCCTGGTTTCAAGCAATCCTCCTGCCTCAGCCTTCTGAGTAGCTGGGACCACAGGTGCACACCACTGCACCTGCATTAGAGGAATTTGTATAATCCCTGGCTGGTCTTGCTTGGCAGGAGGCGGGATGGTGGTGCCGTGATGATGGCAGGTTGCTGAATAGTAACCCACAGAACCATGGACTGCTGCTGCTGTTTTTTTTTTTTTTTTGCCCCCCGCCCCCCCAGCTGCTTTTTTTTTTCTTCAAAAGCCTCTCAATACATGTTATTTTGAATATGAGAGCTTGAGTTATTCATGCTTTATTTCCTATGTAAATGTGAAAGAGTGAAAAATGTCAATACCTTAACAATCAGGGTAAATTATAGAAATAGCCTACTTTGAGACAGGAATGGATATAGGACCCTGGAAGATTTAATCAGATTTCATCCTAAAGTCTCAGACATGCAAGGAAGCTGCAGGCACACTTTATGTAATAGCAAGAGACAGGAAACAACACAAATGTTCATCTACAGAGAACATCTACGCAATGGAATATTGTGCCACTGTAAAAAGAAATGAGAACTAGTTCTGTATATTAACATGATCTATGGTGTGTATTGTTAAGTGAAAAAAACAAGGTGCAGAACAGTGTATAGAGTGCGCTACTGATGTCTAAGAAGGGGAAATACAACTACTCATATGTATTTGCTTTTTTAAAAAGTGGGAACAAGGCCGGGCGCGGTGGCTCACGCCTGTAATCCTAGCTCTCTGGGAGGCCGAGGTGGGCGGATCGTTCTGAGCTCAGGAGTTCGAGACCAGCCTGAGCAAGAGCGAGACCTCATCTCTACCAAAAATAGAAAGAAATT
>CAUYSK010082632.1:0-11529 GCA_963575035.1 Avahi laniger
CTGGTTACATGATGATACACATTCACACAATAAAATAATATGCAACTGTTTAAAAGTGGTTTGTATTAAAAAAAATATTTAGGCCGGGCGCAGTGGCTCACACCTGTAATCCTAGCTCTCTGGGAGGCCAAGGCGGGGGGGATTGTTTGAGCTCAGGAGTTTGAGACCAGCCTGAGCAAGAACGAGACCCCGTCTCTACAAAAAATAGAAAAAATTAATTGGATAGCTAAAAATATATAGAAAAAATTAGCCAGGCATGGTGGCGCATGCCTGTAGTCCCAGCTACTTGGGAGGCTGAGGCAGGAGGATCGCTTGAGCCCAGAAGTCTGAGGTTGCTGTGAGCTAGGCTGACACCACGGCACTCTAGCCCGGGCAACACAGTGAGACTGTCTCAAAAAAAAAAAAAAAAAATTTAATGAGTGAAGCAATAGTCTTGAAATACTCCTAAGTGGGAAGAAAAAGCAGATTACAAAATAGTATGTGCAATATAAATCTAATTTTCTTAAAAATATGTGTATACCTATGTCCAGGGAAAAAAATGGATGGCAAAAACAGCAAAATATCATTATGTCTCTCTCTGAGTGCTGGGATTTTGCAACCATTTCTTTTATTTTCTTATTGTGCTTTTATGCATTTGCTAAAATCGAAACAATGAATATTTAATATACTAGAGTTTAAAAATTAATATTGGTTCCAAATGTTTTGTCTTATACATTTATTCTATACCTCCAGTGTCAAACCTTAAAATTGAACATAAATTCACCAAATCAGCAGAAGTCATCTTTGGATTGTGAGAATAAGAGTAATATGTTTTCTTTATAGGTTTTTTATTTTTTACATTTTTCTCATAATACAAATGTTTATAATTAGAAACAGGTTTTTGGAAGGAAACAGATTTATTTCCTTCCTCTGTCCCACAAAAGTTCACTCTCAGGAAAGGGCCTGATGTTACTCATTTGCACCTCAGTGTGACTTTGACACCTCTTCCCCAGAGGTAGTAACCATCCTGTTATCCTCTCTAATTAGGAGGAAATCTAACTGAGTTCCATAGAGTTCAGATGTCACGTGGCTCAGCCCACCTACTGCCCCTCCAGACCTTCATTAATAACTTTTGTCCTCAAAGGAGAACCCCTTTTCATCAGGGACTAATAGCCCCGTCTCCATTTCATAGTTTCCCCTTTTGATGTTCCTGTTTCCCTCATACTCCTGCTTTCTAGCGTTCACTATGAGCTTCTTCGGCTGCTAAAGCACGTTGGCTGCAAAGAGCCACTTATAAGGAAAACTAGAGCAGCCTCCAGTGGCTGAGAGGCGAATTCCTCCTACATCTATTTTTCTTTCCTCCGACCCCATACCCTGTTCACTTTTCTTCTCCCTTTTCATTTACCCCTACGACAAGTCTCAGATTTTCTGAGGCAACTGAATTTCCGATATCCTGCCCCATTATCCCCTTGCATGCACTCTTGCTTTCGTCAGATTATACATTCACATTCCTGGTTCAGAAAACGTGGTCACCAGAGATGGCCAAACCTTCAAATCATCTTGTCTCGCTTCTTTTCTGCCAACTTAAATGAAAGAAGACTCAAGACATTGTACACACACGCGCGCGTCCCACAATATACACTCATACGCAAAGAAAGAAATGAATGAAAAAATAGTCTTCATGGGGAAGGGGTTACTATATGCTTTACACACAGTAATTATTGTAACAATAGTAAATTCGAGGAAGCTGAGGCAGGAGGCTCACTTGAGCCCAGGAGTTCGAGGTTGCAGTGAGCTGTGATGACACCACTGTATTCCAGCCTGGGCGACAGAGTGAGACTCTGTCTCAAAAACAAACAAGCAAACAGAAAATTCAGTAAAGCTGAATTTACCATTTGTGTGATAACACAAAAATATCATAATAAACATAATAACTAATTAGTGCTTACCACGTACCAGACACTGTTCTAATTGCTTTCCGTATATAAATAACATTAATCAATATTAACTAGTTCATTCAATTATTTTGCAATGCTGAGAAGGAGCAATGCCCCAGGAGGTACTGAAGTATTTAGTACTATTTACTTTTACATCTTTTAGTTCTTACATCTTCCCTTTTTTTTTTTGCATCTTTCATTGCTATTAGGTTGCTAAATATCACCTCTTCAGATTTCTGATTTACTTCCTTTAATCTCCTACAGATTTAGAAGGATAAACCAATCATGATGGAATTATATCCAGAAAAAGGTAAATATGTTCTCAAAAGGATATGTAAATAAAATATATTGACAATAACATATGTGTAGTACCCATATGGAAATATACTCAATATATTATCTATTTCTTTTCTTTTAGGCACCAGAGCCCTTATTTTAACTTTTTGTGTTGAAATAATTTCAAATTTACAGAAAAATTGTGAGAATAGTACAAGGAACTTTCATGTATCCTTTGATCCTTCACCAAGATTTCACCAACTCTAGCTTTTAGAAGTATTTCAATGATGTCATGGGATACAATTTCTTAAGATCACTGGTAAAAAAACATATGGCCATTCTAAAGACCTTTTAGTCCATCATACATTTAATTCCAAATTTTTCCTCCCCCCCATGGATAATTTAAACTAGGCTGAATTAATTTTTGTACCTGTTTTGAACCTAGAATCACAGATACAGAAAAGCCCTAAAGATATTACTGAGACCATCATCCCAATGCATGATAGAAGTTAAACTATTACAGATTAAAGAAAATTGACCATGGCTTAAAGCTATATCATTCACCTACTAATTAAAAGTATTTATTGCTAGAAATATTTTATAACTGATACACACAGTTAGAAGTCCCTTTGTCTACTGTTACTCTCCAATAGGAAGGCACATCTGACCTCATCAAACATGGCGGTTACTGTAATAAACTACAAAAAAGCAAAAGAAAAAAAAAACTCAATTTCTCTCAAGTCTTTTCTTCTGCAGCCAAATTTACAGATCGTTATAACTCTTTTTCAGTAATCAGGGATTTTTCTAATCCCTGCAATCTGTGTTATGGATAAAGAAGACTGATGGATAAACTATAAAATTTCACTGAAAGTCGATCACTACGTGCAAGACACAGTGCTTAAGGTAATGCTGAATTAAATAACAGGCTCTGATAAGGGGAATTTGAGACCCAGCCTCTAGGCCCACCTGTGCATGAGACCGGCCCCTGTAGTCTCAGGCTCTAGGACAGCCCCTGCAGACCCAGGCACCAGACCAGCCAATGCAGACCCACGCTTCACGCTGGGCTCCATGGACCCAGAACCCGGGCCCACCCCCGTAGACTCAGAGGCCCATTCCCATGGACTTACACACAAAGCCTATCCCAGAACCAGACCAGCCCCTACAGATCCAAGCTCAAGGCCCAGTCCAGTGCCAACGCATCTCCTGTGGACCCAGGCTCCAGGCTAACCCTTTGGATCCAGGCCCCCCCTTACAGAATCAGTCAGCAGGTCCACACCAGTGGACCCAGGCTCCAGGCTCAACCCCACAGACCCAAGCACAATCCCAGCCCCTGTGGACCCAGGGGAAGCAAGCCAGCCTGCTTGAGAACTCCAGCAGCAAGTTTGCCATGGTCCCTGCCAGATGGCCACCAGGCACTCTGGACAGGCCAACTGGTGAAGGGCTTTTCCTGATGAAGTCAGTCTGTAAAGACTGGAATAGGTGCTTATTTCTTCAAATGTGCAGACACCAACACATGGCCACAGAAACAAGAATGATCAGGGAATTATAACACCACCAACGGGACAAATTAAAGCACCGGTAATAAGAAATTGACATCTACAAATGATTTGACAGAGAAATCAGTTTTGACATAACTCTGTGTTTACAGGAAATACAGGGGTAGAGAAAAAAATGTATTAATAAATGACACTATTATGAAGTAGACAAGTCCAGTATCTGGGACGTCCTTTAAGACAACTGGCCTGGTACATCTAATAAGCCAATGCAACAGAGGGGAAACCCGGCAGAGGGTTATAATCTAAGTTCAAAAGACATAACAATGAAATTCATTAATTTGATTGTGTCATCGGTTAAAAAAATAAGCTAAAAATTTAGAGGAACAATTAGAGAAAGAATATGGACTGCATATTAAAAATATTAAACAATTATTATCAACAGGGTGACTATAGTAAACAATAAGTTATTGTGTATTTTAAAATAACTAAAAGAGTGGATTTGGAATGTTGCTAACACAAAAAAAATGATAAATGCTTGAGGGGATGGATATCCCAATCAATGTGATATTATTACACATCGTATGCCCATATCAAAACATCTCTTGTATTCCATAAATATATAGAATTATTATGTACCCTTAATAATGAAAAATAGACTGGTCCAATGGTAGTGGGTTATCAGAACTTATTAACATCAGTGTCACTAAAGTTGGTATACAACCCCCCACTGCTAAATTTGACCGACTTAAAAAAATTAATTAAACATACAAAATTATCATCTTTCCATATACATACACAAATAGAGAAAAAAAATGTGGCAAAAATGTTAACAGTTGTTAAATCGGAGGGGAGCAGGGATATGTAGTATTCATTTCACTATATTTTCAAGTTTTTTTAAGTTTGAAATTTTTTCGGCATAAAATGTTGCCAAGAAAAATACATAGCATCTCCATGCCAAAAGATTTCTTCTCAGACCAGTAATCTGTGGACAAACTTTTCCCTGAGTCATTTGTCAAACCCTTCGGAAAACTTTTCTCAGTCCATGACAGTGTCATTCCAGAAGAGATTTCCTCCCCAAACCTTTCTGTTCCCCTAGGACGACTGCCAAGGTTGATAGCTGGACAGCCCGGCCAGGCTGCTGTCCCCAAAATACAAAGTGCAAAAGCAACACTGTGGACCTCCCGTGCCTGGACTCTGATGGGCTGACCTCAGTCTAAACCTTAAGCTACACTACCTTTGGGCTGTATTTCTGCCATTTTCATATGTTTATTCTGTAAGTTAAATTTGAATCGCTATCTTCTTAAACAGCATAATTTCAACCAAGTTAACTTAATGGTATAGTGGCCAATCTGAGGAACTTTTGATATGAAAAAAATTTTTTGATCCCAACACAAAGAAATGATAAATGTGTTTCAGATGATGGATGCTAATTAGCCTGACCTGATCACTACACATTATATGTATCAAAACATCAGTACGTATTTCATGAATATGTGCAATCATTAGTTATCAATCAAAAAATAAATAATTTTTTAAAAATCATTTGAGAGGAATATTAGAATAAAAATAAATCAAATACCCAATGGTCTACATTTTTTTCATTGATAAATAAGAGGAAGCACCTAAAAGAAATTCAGATTCCAAAATTACTTCCTTAAGAAATTTCTTGTCCAAGGGGAAAAAAAATGAAAACTTAAATCTTTTTAGATCTCTCTAAATCACAATTCCAAACCTAATAACCTTTATCCTAATATTCCTCATCCCACATCCTATGTTCCTTAATTTCCCTCTGCTCTTATCTTTTCCTTTTCCTCTTATCTCTTTCCCTTTCTTCCTGGCTGGCCAGAAGCCCTCAAAACTCAATCGCTTCTTACAATTAAACTTCTCTTCAAACAACAAAAAAAAAGTTCTTATGGCTGATTTTAAGCTCTTATCTCACTCTTAGCTGAGAGCCATTGTCAAAAACTTTAGAAAGTCTAGACAGGATAAAGAGAAATTTGCAGAGGGGAAAAAAATACTGAATATGGTGTTCCCAACCTGGAGAATTCTAACCTATCTTCCTAGTAACAGGGGCACTCATTTTACTGGGACTGTTATTAAAGAGCTTTGCAAAGTCCTGACATATTCAGATATTACACTGTCCATATCACTCCCAATATTTCAGGAAAGATAGAAGGAAATAATGGAATTCTAAAACTCAAATTAGCAAAATTCTTCAATACTTTCAAACTTTTGTGGCCTAAGGTACTGCCATGAGCTTTAATGATAGTGAGATCAACTACTTCTGGGACTCATCAACTCTCTCCTCATGAGTTAGTCACAGCTTGGCTCACAAGTCTAGAAATATTATCTGTAAGTCTAGAAATATTATCTATTATAAGCAAACTCTTCAACAATTTTAAGGGACTCACACAGCCAGTCTGAGTAGCCTTTCTTCAACATTATCCTGAACAACCTTTGCATGACTTAAAATCTGGAGACCTGGTCTTTTGAAAGAGACATCAGAAAAAGACAGCCCTTGAACCGTGATGGAAAGGACCCTATCCATATTGTTAACAACTAGCACAAAAATAAAACTGTAAAGTGTCAATTCTTAGATTCACCTCTGTACCCCACCCAAAGATGTCCACATCCTGCTTCTGGAAATCTGTGAATTTGTCACTTTACATGGCAAAAGGGACTGTGAAGATATGATTAAGCTAAGGACCTGGAGATGGAGAGATTGTTTTGGATTCTCCAGGTGGAACCAAGGTATTCACAAACACCCTTTTAAAAGGGAAACCGGAGCGTCACAGAGGAAGAAAAAGCAACATCATGAGAGCAGCAGAAAGAGAGAGAGGTTTAAAAATACTGCACTGCTGGCTTTAAAGTGAAGCAATGGATCACGAGCCAAGGAACACAGGTGGCCTCCAGAGACTAGAAAAGGCAAGTGAACAGATTCACTCCTAGAACCTCCAGCAGGAATGCGTCCCATAGACTGATTCTAGACTTCTGACCTCCAGAAATGTAAGAAAATAAGTTTGGGTTGTTTTAAGTTATAAGCTTGTGGGAATTAGTCACAGTAGCGATAGAAAACTAATATGATGTATCCCAATTAAAGATACGTAAACTATACTTGAATCACTGGAAGACTGTCCTTATTGGAGACCTTCACTTAAGCACTCAGGAATCTGAAGAAACAGTCTTTGGGAAGAGACAACATTCACCCAAGAAGTTTGGACCAGGAAGATGACTGTGGGAGATGTAGACAGCTCCCATGCCGGTCTGTGCCTCCAGACCACAGACTGCCACTCTTTGATCTACATTCTTTTATTTTTTGTTTTCCTACCTATCTTCTTTTCTCTGTTGTTGATTTGAGCCTATTTTTAACTATTTTATACATTAGACTCCTATTTTTAATATTGCTTTTTGCATCCTCCATCATTTCCTGATAGAAGTCCAATACTTGGCTACTTACCCAAGAGCTGGCCAAAGCACACAACCAAACTGGCCATAGAGTTTGTACACCTTTTCCTTCAAGACTCATCCAGCTCTTCCTTTGCACCCAGGTCCTTGTGATTAATCAACTGGGTTTCTGGGTAACAATTCAATCAATAGGTGACTTTTTAGATGGAAAATTCCACAACAGGCCAGGTGTCCAGAAATCCAAAATCCCCTGTCATGTTATACCTAAAAATGAAAAACACTACTCAGAGATGTTTTGTTGGAGCTATCCTTTATAACCAAACTTCCACTGAAATAGAACTTGGAAGAAGACTAGGAGGATGCTGTATATTTGGAAGCTGTGTCAGTTTCACATATCTTGCAAGCAGCACACATTTCTTTCCTTTTGCTTTAGACCGGTGGTATTCATTCGGGGATGATTTTGCCCCCTGTGGAATATTTGGCAACATGTAGAGACATTTTTCATTGGCACAACTGGAGGCGTGGGAGTGGAGGTGCTCCTGGCATCTTATGGATAGAAGCCAGGGATGTTGCTAAACATCCTAGAATTCACAGGACAGCCCCTGTTCAGCAGCAACCCCAAGTGAGGTTCTGCAATACAATTCTGACACTAACAACTGAGAGTTAATGTAAACATCACAGGTTAGGTTCAAAGTCCTCACAAAACTGCTCTCACTTCAGATACCAGCTGTAAGACTCAGGTCCCCAGTCATCCCACACTTCAGACTGACTAAATATAAATTCAGGGGCTCTCCATATGCTCCCCCAAATTACGCAGGTTCAATAATTCACTAGAATGACTCATACAAGTCAGGAAAGTGCTGTGCTTACAAATAGTTTTACTGTAAAGGATACACATAGGGTGAGATCTGGGATGGAGAGAAGACTTTCCTTGTCCTCTCATGGCATAGAGTACATTATCCTCCTGGTACGTCAGTGTGCCCACCAACCAGGAGGCTTCTCTGAGCTTCAGTGTCCAGAGTTTTTATTGGGGTTTTATTATATAGACATGATTGATGCAATCATTGAGTACATGATTGAGCTTGATCTCCAGCCCTCCTCTCCACCCCAGAGATCAAGTGGCTCAAAGTCCCAACTCTCTATTATGTGCTTGGTCTTTCTGATGATCAGCCCCCATCCTGAAGCTTTCTTGGGTCCCACCATGAATCACCCCATTACCATAACAAAGACTCTTATCACTCTAAAATTCCAAGGATATACCATATTCTACTCAGAACCAAGGATAAAGGCCAGTCAAATTCTTTATTATTTATTATTCTTTACAACACACTCACAGCAAGGAATGATCTGGCCTAAAATGTCAATAGTGCTGAGTCTGAGAAACTCTGCTTTAGTCCTATCGAATGATCTTGTTACTACAGATTTCGTTTCCTGTCGTCAAACTATTCTTGGTGAGTCTACCAAAATGACAACCATTGCATAAACTTGCAGGGTTATTTTGGCTAAAAGTAGATCACTGGGTGACCTCCAAAGACTGTATTGAATTTGTGGCACAGGGACCTACTGACTACTCTCTTCAAGCTGGACAGAAACATGTTATCTTAGTAAACCAATGCCTGCTTGCAGGAGGGTCAGTAATGTCACCAAGGGCCCATTTTGGCCTCTCAGTTTCTTCTCCAGGAAAAAGAGATCGTTAGTTGACTTAATTCAAGTAAAAGAAAAACTGAGTCCTGACTTTATTCTGAAACCTAATCCTACCCACTCAAAGAGAATTCTGGATTGCTTTCTTTCCTCCCCGAACCTCTTCAATTCACACCTCTTGTAGAAGCCTGAAAAGTAAGGCAAACCCCGGAGTGCAGCAGGCAAGCTAGGCAATGCCGTCAAGGCTATAGGACTCCTCACTTGAGAAGTTCATGAAACTGGACAGGCAGTGGTGCAGAATGAAGATGCCCTAGATTTAATTATTGGCCTCTCATGGGAAATAGGTACTCTTCTGGGGAAAGGATCTTGTGCTTACATTCCTACAGACCTCTAGAATCTTCAATATTACTAAAAAGATCTGAGAAGCAAACAAAGAAAACAAAAAATTAAATAATTTGGCTAATAGCACCAAATTTGACTTTGTAGGATCTTCAGATTAGGTATGTGACCTATGGTCTTGATTTAATTTGGGCACGTTTGGCTCCTGGCTGAGAAGTGGACCACAAACTCTGAGCATGACCCTTCCCTTAGTATATGTGTCTGTGCTGCAGGGTTCCAGTGGGTGATCTCCAGTCTTAAATGCTGAGGTGCAACAGTTGTCTCAACAAATAACTCAACAAATAAATAATCATCCAATAAAAAGAGCAGGAAAACCTGATGCTTATAGAGGTTGAACCAGCCATTCCCAGAAACTTGATATGTGATTGTGATATCTCAAAGAGCAGTGAAGATTGGGATTGATCACACCCAAGATGGAATACTAATGGTCTATCCTTCAGCTAAGGATGAAGAATGAGAAGGAGAAAAATGAAAACCAGAACTATCTAAGTCCACACAGTTTGCTGTCTGCATTAATGTGATTTTACTATGTCAGAGACAAAAGTTGGAGATAACTTCACTGTTCATTGTAGAAACTTATCAAAAGACCCAGCAACACTACAAAGCATAAACATGTAGTTTACATACCAAGACTCTCTGAACTCATCACAAAATCCTCACCTTGCTGTTTCCACAAATTCTAAATAATTATATCATGATAATTACCCAATTCTAATAAAGTCACTGTATTTAAAAAGCCCACCTTAAACCAAACATCAAAATCTCAATAAATCAGACCTTGCAGTTCCTTCTCAGAGTTGCTACCTGCCAAGTTAACATTCTCCCTTACTGTGATGAGTAATAAACCCAGTTTGTGTCATCAAGAGGTTATTCTGGTGATATCTGGGAAGCCAGCATTCTACAAGAACAAAGAGAAAATTCTGCTGTCAACAAAAAGAGAAGGCAAGAAATGGCAAGAACCCTAAGGAGAAAAAAAACACTTATCTTCAACAAAAATAGATTCTGGAAGACAATGAGGTAATATCCAAGGAAACATAATTGGGAACCTAAATTTCTAAGCCCGGACAAAATATCATTTACAAGTCATGGCAAATGAGAAATCTGTAGACATTCAGGCACTTAGAAATTTACTGTCAATAGTCCCTTACAAAAAGAACTACTAAATAAGAAAAAATAAACCTGGAAGGAATGAACAAGACAAAAAAGCAATAGCATGCAAGAGAATTGTTTAAAAATGCTGGTAAGTCTAAGTAAATACTGAGTGAGAAAAAAAATTAGAATAGCAATCGTTTTTTCTGTGTTTTCAAAAACCAGCTGGCACTTACAGCTAAAGATAACATATTAAAAACAAGCATTGTAGGCCGGGCATGGTGGCTCTCTCCTGTAATCCTAGCTCTCTGGGAGGCCGAGGTGGGCGGATCGTTATGAGCTCAGGAGTTTGAAATCAGCCTGAGCAAGAGCAAGACCCCATCTCTACTAAAATTAGAAAGAAATCAATTGGACAACTAAAAATATACAGAAAAAATTAGCCAGGCATGGTGGTGCATGCCTGTAGTCCCAGCTACTCGGGAGGCTGAGGCAGGAGGATCGCTTGAGCCCAGGAGTTTGAGGTTGCTGTGAGCTAGGCTGATGCCACAGCACTCTAGCCCAGGATAAAGAGTGAGACTCTGTCTAAAAAAAAAAAAAAAAAAAAGCAAGCATTTAATTCTGCATTTTCCTGAAATCTCACAAAAATGACAGTAGGTTTATAGACATACATATAGAAAACTCACCAGAATGAAAAGAACAGGAAATATTTAATGGCAACAGAATGCCGGATGCTAAAAAGCACAAGGCAAGTCAATTGGGGAATATTGACAATCCACCTGATTTACACCACAAAACACCCAAAAGGCCAGGGAATTGGCAACACTGGTACCTCTGCAAGTAAGTGTAAAGACGGTCTGAAAACACAGACTTGCTTGGAAGTCTGTTGAAGTTAAATCCCCAAGTCTCCCACCACTGCACTGTCAGGCGATGGTCCTTCCCTACACCAGCATAATATGAAAGGTTTATTCTCTGAAGAAGGAAAACAAAGGGTCTCTTGATTGGGAGGAAGAGTGGGCATATTTGAGCATGGTGTCATCATTCCAAAACAGAGGACGCTCAAAAAATAAATAAATAAATAAAAATTTAAAAAGTAAAGAAAAAATACCCAACAGAGTGCCCAGGAAACAGGACATCCAGGAGCAAAAAGAATTCCCAGCATAAGAGTAAAAAAATATTTTAGTCTCCCAGGTGATAGTTCTGCCCTAGTGCAGAGGGCAACCGGTCCAGATGAGGATGAGTCAGAAGGCTCCAGAAAGGATTTATTGAAAATGATGATATCGAGGCAATAACTGTTTACCAAGAGGACA
>CAUYSK010082633.1:0-10558 GCA_963575035.1 Avahi laniger
CACCACACTCCAACCTGGGTGAGAGAGTGAGACCGTATCTCTAAAACAAACAGACAGACAAATAAAAAAGCTTAAAACCACACAAGGAGATAAGCCATAATAATAAAGTCAGAAGATATAACTAATAGAGGAATTAAATAATAGAATAACATGAAAATAAATTTAATATAAGTGTGTTTAAATGTTCAAAGAAACAAAATAAGAAAAAAGCTATTAGGTAAAAGCAAGAGATTGAGGGGAAAACCCTATAGATTTGGGGATAAGAGAAAGAAGTTACAGAAATCATAAATACAGTTCTTTGAAATAAAAAAAATTAATGTAGAGGTTAGAAAGTAGATTAGACAGAAGGAGGAACTGGTGAATTATTTAGATCTAAGGAAATTATCCAGAACGGAGCACAGAAAGACTAACAGATAGAAAATATTTAAGAAGTTGAGCGACATGGAGGACAGACTGAGAAGGCCCACGTATCTACTCTAGGGATCTAAAAGGAAAGAAGAAAGAGAATGATGAAAGGAGTCCACATTCAAGTCATAATAGCTGAGACTTCTCGAAAATTGAAAAGGGACATGAATCCTTCGCTTTAAGCAACTTCAATACAAGAAATAACAATAAATCCACACTTACAGAGTTTGTGGTAAATAATCCTAAGTCAAAGAAAAAAATGCACAATCTATGTGAGAGAAAAGACATCATCCACTACAGAACAGAAATCAGACTGGCAATGGATTTTTTATTAGCACAATAGATGGTGGAGATTGTGGATAATATCTTAAAACACTGAGGAAAGAAAATTGTCAATATAAAATTCTATTCCAGCTAAATTGCCATTCAGGGGTGAGGGAGAAGCAAAGATATTTTCAGGATGCAAGTATGTGTGTTTGCTACTCACAGATCTTTGCTTAAATATATCAAAATGGCATATTTCAGTCTGAAGAAATTATACTAGTAATGAAGTAAGATATAATAAACAATGGTAAACAAAGAAATTAATAAAGCTATTGGTAAATCTAAATATTGACTGGAAAAAATTACTAATCTGTAGAAGTTTAAGAATAGATAAAATTAAAATATTAAATAATAATATAGAAGATAGTGGAAGAGGGCTGTGGGAATTATTCTCAGGTCTTTGTATTACTTAGGAGAAGGATAGAAATTTTGATTAACATTAGACTTTGCTAATTGTAAATGTAAAAATTTAATTGCAACCACTAAAAGGAACAGAAATAGAATATTTAATTTCTCAACTGAAACTAGAAGGGGAATATGCAATTGCAAAGCTTAAATATTAAAAAAAAGAAGAAAAAAGCAAGTATAGAAATTACATAGTAAATTATAATGGAGAAAAAGTCCAAATAGATCAAGAATTGCAATAAATGCACTTAGCTTAACCCACTCCAATCAAATAGAGAGTATCTGACTGGATATTTTTTTAAAACAGAGCTAATGCCACTAAAAGAAGCAGATGAACCAAAAGTTCCAGATGAAAGGATGGAGGAAAAGATACAAACCAAATACTACCAAAAGAAAACTGAGGTAGGTGTATTATTATTAGACCATACTTTACCATGACTGATAAAGAACATGAGAAAAAGTACACATATGTGCATATACACATACACACAAATTAGAGATAAGAAATGAGAAAAATCTAGAGAATTTTAGGTTTTCAAAAATCTAAAAATGTTATGATCAGCTGTCTGCCAATAAATTTGAAAATTTAGAGAAAATTGGCAAATTTATAGAGAAATATCAAAGAAAAAGACAAACTCACAGAATATTGGACAAAAGCGTATAACAGACATCACAAAAGAGAAAAATTGAATAGCTTATAAAAGTCAACTCCTCACCTCATAGTAAACAGGGAAATGGAAATCAAGATAATAAGAATTTAGATTAGCAAGAATCCCATCAGATTAGCAAGAATCCCAGTTTGAAAATAATACCTTGTTTGGCAAGAATATAGAGAAACAGGAAATCTTTATACTGCTTTGAGAGAGTGAGTTCTCACAACTATTACATTTTGGAGAATCATTTTTCAGTATCCAGTAACATTGAAGTTATTCATGTAGTAATATTTAGCAATTCTACTTCTAAATAAACAGCTTTGAGTAGCTTGCTTATATTCACCTAGAAACATAGGAGGATAATTACTGCAGCATTATTTGAAATGGTGAAAATTTAAAATAACCGACACATTCCTCGGTAAGGGAATGCATAAACAAATTGTGACATGTTCATATGATGTGATAAAATACAGCAATTATAATGTAGATTATATCAACATTGATAGAATAGGAAAACACATCTTTATTAAAAAACAAGTTGCAGAAGGATAAAGATGCTATCTATACAAAAATTTTAAATGCTTTATCTTTAACAGATATATATGACTTTGTAGTTCAAGTATAAGAATATACTAAATGAATACACTCCTAAATCTGGGATCAGAGTTGCCTCTGGGAAGGCAGAAGGGAAATGGAACTATGGAGTGAAACAAAGGGGCCTTCAACTGCATCCATAACAAGTGGAAAAGGGCAACTATATCACACCAGATGTGGATAGTACAGAGGAGAAAAAAGTCACCCCAAATCCCAACACCTCAACACAAAGGAGGTCTTAGCATCAGGTCTTCTTCCTGATTTTTTCCATTTATTTGTGCATCTGCATATTTGTTATCACAGACAATGAAAAGTTGAAGTTCTCTTTCTTTTTCCCCCATTTATTATTATATCATAAGTACCTCCCACCCAATTGTTTCCCTCCTTTGACCATTTTGGATATTTTTTCTCATTTTCTTTGTGCGTCTTCTCTGCAATATTTTATTTATAAAAGATGTATGAATAGTTCATTTTGCTAAAAAAGAAAAATTATGAACTCCAATGCATCAGTAACTTCTCTTATAGTTTTGTTTCCCTCCTCCTGCATGAAGTGATTGAGAGAAACTTTCTTAAATTATAGCCTGTGCCACAGGTATCATGCTCCAATGGCCTAACAATCTCATCGGGGCTATGGTAAATTAACTTTATTAATAAGAAGCAATCTGTGGAAAAATTGAAAGAAGATATCTAATCAATTTCTTGGACTACTTTGGTCAGAAATTAATAAATATCTTACTTCGGATGATTATAAAGAAAGAGTTTCAACCAAATGTTTAAAAAAAAAAAAGGCATCTCTTAGATCAGTTGTCTTGATAGAGAATCAGTCCTAGGATTAATGTTAAAAGGGAAAAAGAATGCTGCAGATGTATTTTAGCCTTCTCCTTTGCTACCTGAGAATGCGTTTTGTCTTTATCCCTGGTCCATTAAAACTAGATCTGAGACCCACCTAGATTTTACACAATGTGGATCGATAGAAAAGAACTTGGATTGCAGGGAAGAAATAACTCTACGATTTAAGTATATCTATGCTTCAATTTCCTTATTTCCACATTTATGAAAAATGTCTGTCTCCAGGATTACGGACATTACTGGAAGGCAGCACATAATAACAGACAGACGCGGGCGTGGGGTCAGACAGATCTGAATCTGAACCCTAGCTCTCTTCCACTCTCTAGTTATAAAGTGCTGGATAAATACCTTAATCCTCCGTTTCCTGCTCCATAAAATACTAATAATAAAATCTACTTTAAGGGTATATTGTGGATATTGAATGAAATATTTGCCCTCTCCACACAGACATTCAACAGAAGTGTGCTGGTAATATTATTATACTGAAGAACAGAAATTATTGTATTTTTAAAAGATAAGTTTTGAGGTCTGCATTTTATAAAGTTCTTTTTATTACTGGCATAGCGTCAGGTTTCTATCTTTTCCTACTTCCTTATAGAAAACCTTCAGTTATTTATTAACCCCAGTTATTGAAATTTTGCAGAATAAAACTTGAATGTTTCTTGCTGACATCTTCAACATTATCTATGTCCAAGAAGCAACAATAGCTCCTTAAATGCAATGCGAGAATTAAAGATGTTCTACGAAACCAGAAATTTTCTAATTTTGTTTGGATCCTTGTAATGCTACCTTCAAAATACATTTTCAAACACTGGGATCTCATGGCTGAAGCATGGACAAGGGCCCTCTTCTGGTTACTTCCACTTGCCCAGAGATTCTTCTGCAGAATCCCCCAGTGTCTTCTGGAGAACAATCCGTCCACCTCTATTAGGCTGTATGTTCTAGAGAAGTGCCTCCCACAGTTCATTCAAACATCTGTTCACTTGGCTGAATAGTAAAATTATTAATCACAGTAATAGCTACCATTTCTTGAGGGTTTACTGTGTGTTAGGCACTGCACTTAGATTAATTAGATGCACTCTCACTGGCTGTGTGGGCTTGAGTGGCTATTTAGATTCCCCGAGCCTTAATTTCCTCATGCGGTCACCGTGAGGGTTTAGTGTGGGAATAACTTGAGTCACCACGTGGGAAATGACTGACAAATTTCTTTTCTTGTCTTCTTCTGCACCAAGGGGCATGATGGTCCGTCAAAAAGTTTCATTGCAAGAAAGTTCTGGAAAATCTAAAGAAGAGCTTGCATTAAGTAGAAAGATTGAGATTTGAATGGCAAAACCTGTTAGCCATACTTCTACATTGATTTTATTGAGGGGTGAACCTAGGTTGAGAACACAGTTTCTTTCACTTCTTATTTCAATGGGCCATGAGTTTTGTAGACAGGACAAACAGGGACCGCTTACCCTGCACTTGCTCTGTGTGATGACCCTACAGGTTCCTGGTGACAAGGGAATGTGAGACCATCTGATTTCTCAATTACCAAGAGTCCCAAACTGGGCAACATCCTATTTCCAAAAACTACTTCTAGTAAGACTACTCCCTTCACAGGCCTTCACCCTAAAAAATCCTTCTCTTGAGTGAAATGATCAGTGATTAGACTTCTAAAAATGACATCTATGCTATCTAAAATAGATCTCAAAATGCGTTTGTGCCAGGTTCACAAAAGCATATGTTGAATCTAAAAGGATGTTTTTCTCTAATTCACTATCAAAACTTTTGTCTTCTACATATTAGATGATGGTTAAAGATGAACAGTCCACAAAAGAGTAGAGCAGCATGGTTCAGAGGGACACAAGCTTTAGAAAGACAGATGCGCGGTGAATCTCAGCTCTCGTCGGCTGCGACCTCGGATAGGTGTTTTGACCCAAGTCTCTTCATCCTTTAATCTTATTTTTACAAGGACAAGATGATATAAATTATATTGTGCTTAGTGCAGTGCTTGGTGCAAAGGGTTTGCTCGCTACGTCCACTACCACTTCCACTACCATACTGCCGTTTCCACGTTCACTGCTCCACGCCTGTGCAACTTGTACTCCTGTTTCTGCCACAGCTCTACCACGAGTTCCCTTACTTCTACCATTTTTACGGAATATACATGCACACATTCTTGTATGTGTGCACATATATCTTTATAGGTAGTATATGTTTTAATAGGTGTGTGTTTACATATATAATATATACACACAACCCTATCAACACATGTATCATAACCTTACTAATTCTGCTGTGACTTCTACAACAACAACAAACAACAAATATTAATACAACATCTCTCAGCCTTGGGCACTCACTAGGTATTCCTTTTATTTACTTATTTATAACCCATTTCTTTCTACAAAGGACCACAAAACTATGACGACCGAGGAAATATTATTCATGTGCTGCATAATCTAACAAAACATGCCACCTCCTTTGGCCTCAGTGTCACTCTGAAGGTATATTGTCAAACCATTGATTTCATTCATAAGGAGGGCTTGTAAATAACAATAGTTTATCATCATTGAGCATTTACTGTGTGCCAAGCACTATTCCAATTATATGTGTCAATTCGTTTGACCCTATGAAGTAGATATTATTATTCTTTCCATCTTTAGTTAAGGAAACAGAAGCATAATCCAAGCTCACAGAATAGGAAGTGGCAGAGCAGAGATTAGAACCCAGGCATCTGACTCCAGAATCTGGGGTCTCAACCGTTATTCCATACACCACCTCACACAGGGGATGTACCAGCTGAAGTCACACACAGCATTGCAGCTCACACTGCAATGGAAGCCATCAAAGAAGGTCATTAGAGTATACAGCAAAGAGGGCCCCAAAGGACTCATCAAACTATTAATAATAACCAAAGCCATAATGGCAGAAAGGTACATCTGCTCCAAGACACGAAAGCACAGAAACTCTCAGATTTCTTACTCATTAAATCGCACACTCATTGCACGAACTACATTCATGTTAGTGTTGTATATGTTATCTCATTTAATCCTCTTGTAGTGTCATGAGGCATTTTACAGATGAGGAAACTGAGGCTTGGAGATACTCAGTAACTTGCTCACAATCACACTGTTGTTAAGCAGCAGAGGTGTGTCTGAAAACCAGATCTTCTGATTCCTGATTGGCCTTTTCCTGTGCACCACCAATCATTCTAGAACCAAGGGAAAACTGAACAATGAAAACAATGAAGCTCTGGGTGATGGTCAAGGAGCTTATGAGTGGGTTTTAGATGATGTTTTTCGAAACTCTGTTAGGCCGATCCAACAATTTTATGATAGGTGCTTCTATATTTTAGTCATTTATATGAGGAAAATGTGATGGGGAAGTTACTATTGTCAACTGTGCCTGATATTATCACCTGTAAAATAAAAATATTATTTAACCTGTAATTTGAGGTTAAAGTGCAACCAGTGGTGAATTTGGGGATGATTTTCCAAAAGTACTTTGTCTACTGCTAAAGCAACCACTAAAGCAGATTCTTAATAAGCCAGTGACATCTGCTACAGCATGAAAAAAAATGACCACAAGCCCTCACTTTGGTCCCTAAGGTCAAATTTTAAAATATCTGCATTGCAAATTTTGGAGTGTCTGCTTTGAGGCGCACCATCATATCTAACTGCCCTCTGTAGCATCAGACCTTGATACAGACAAACCCTGCTATCACAAACAACAAATCTCTGTCACTTATCAGTGTTTACAACATTGTAACTCCATCTTGCAGAATTACAGATACGTATTGCAATCCTCACAACAACCCTAGGCGGTAGGATTTGATTTCACCATTTCCCATATGAAGAAACAGAAGGCCCAGAGATACTAAATAACTTTTTCAAGATCACACAGCCTAGTATGTGGAGCTCGAAATATGAATCCAAGGCTATGTGACCCTGAAACCTATGCTTTTAACCTCTTCTAACACATTCTCTGGATCTTCTAATTTTTAAGCATTGTTGTCATTCGATTTAAACACACTTTAATTATTCAGCTGGTAAGAAAAGAAATATTAGACCCTCTCTCTGCTTTTGAAGAATTCATAATTTAGACAAGGAGGTAAGATACACCTAGGAAAAGGGAACATAACACAAATAGACTGGATATGAGCGAGTCTCAAGCTGAGTGCCATCTAAGTCCATTCTACTATTCAGCCACTATTTGGTGAACAACTATATGCAGACTGTATGCCTGCCTTTCCCGTACATGCTCTGACCATGCCAAATCACCTATAATTCCTGAACACACCGGGCTGCTTCCTGCCTCTGTGCTTTTGTACATGTGATTCCTCTGCTTGTAATATCCTTATTACAATGTCTTCTGCACAAACTCTCCTTTTTTTCCCCCTTAAAACACTGAATAAGTGTCATTCTCTCTGGCCCTTCTATAATCTATTCTTCACCCAGCAGCCAGGATAATCTTTAAAAGTTGATCTTAATAATTAAAACCACAAAGCTCCTGTCTTTTGATCTCATTCCTGTGCACCTCTCCTAGGTCCTGCCCTCCGTTCTCTTCCTCTCTCATCACATTCCAACCATGCTGGCCTCCCTTCTGTCTTGCAAGGGTGTCCAGCTCTCTTCTACCCTCGGGACTTTGCAAACTCTGCTCCTGCTGGCTGAGACACTTGCTGTGTGGCTGGCTCCTTCTCACCCACCAGGCCTCACCTTTGCGCCCTTTAACAAAGGTCTTCTCCCTGCCTTTTCCAAACAGCTTCCCTCCTCACCTATTTCTGTATGCAGCAACACTCTGCCTGATGCCCTCAGTAGTCATTGCCATAGTCTTGACATTATTTCATTACTTTTTGAAACTAGTTTAACTTTCTTTCTCTCTCTGGATCTTGTATATGACTCGCTGCTGGTTCATCAATGACTCATATAGTGCTTGGCACATTGTAGGCTACCAATTATTAATATTATTAACAACGACTGTTGTTCTTCTTTGGATCTTCCTGCGATGCTCATAGAAACACTGGAAACTCCTGGATACATGAGTAAATGGTATCACATGGTTAATTATTTTCATTGAGCTCCTTTGTCAGGCACTATTCTAGAATGTAAAAACAAGTAATAGACAAGGTCCTTGAACTCAGGACTCTCCTGATCTAGAATAACACAAAAAATAAATAAGTTGAATAGGTATTATCATTTAAAGCATTAATAAATAGTAACGGGAAAATACAGTAGGATTATATATGAAATAGTATCTTGGGAGAGGGAATATGAACTATAGTTGGGAAAGTTGATATTTCAGCATATATAACTGTCTTGTATTATATCATAATTTGCTTATTTGTCTTTCTTCCCAACTAGAATATATACCCAGGAGGGAAAAGACTTTGTTTCATTTCTTGCGTCATTGCCGGCATCTAGAACAATGGCTGGCACAGAGTTTATTGAATGAATGAATAAAAAAATAAATTCTTTATGGTGAGAAGGAGCCATCAGGTGATCTGGGAGAAGATCACTCCACACATGGGAAAAAGTAAGTACTTCTGCTTGGATGGATCAAACAGTGTTTGAGGAGCAGCCAAAAGTCCAGTCCATGGGTTGAAGACAGCAAACAAGGGCATGAGGGCTTAGGAGAGGCGTTCAGAGAATCAGCAGCGATCAGAGCATATAGGAAGGGCCTTCTTGGCCTTGGTAAAGAGTTTGAGATTTGTGAATTTTATTATAAATATAAAATGTGTGCTAAGAGCTCAATGATTAGTTTAACTAAGGAAATGTTAATTCAAAAAGTAATGAGTCCACAGGAGAAGGGGGAAGAGAGGAGAGTGCCTTTCATGAGAGCTAGAATAATAAGGACAAGCTTCTTGGCAGAGTGTCACTTGGAACTGGACACTAGTCCAAGAGAAAGCAGAGGAATGAGGATTTCACGTGAGTCCCTATTTTGACATGGCAGCAGCCCTTACATGATACAAGGGCAAAGGAAGAGCTCAGATTGTCCTAATCATTTGGCTTTGTTTAATATTAGAAGGATATGATATTGGATATGCAAATCAATGCAAAATATAGAGTCTTGAAATGAAACGTTTTATTTCAAAGCTAATGGAAGATGGTATCATTGTGTCCATCCATCCTTCTTCCTATCATCCTGTTTATCTGTTATTCCACTGGCCCATCACTTACTTAGTCATTAGATAATTACTGCTTGCGTGTCCACTGTGTGCTAGGTCCTGGGAAAACAGAGGTGAAAAACATAGATGATTGATTCTTTCGTGGGATTTGCAGTCTAATCGGTATCTCCAAAAACATTTGTTTCATGGTGGGAAATCCCGAGACAGGATAGTATAGCTGAAAATTTTTAATATGGTTCTGAGTTCACATCTAGAATAAACTATATTATCTGGTACTTTAGGGAAAGCCATGAAACATCTCTGGCCCTTGATTTCTCATCTACAAAATTAGAATATTTTCCTCTCAAGGCAGTCATGGGGCTAAAATGAGTTTAACAGATACAAAAGGGCTAAGCAATGCCCAGCATGTGGCCATACTCAAATTAGCTTCCGTTGAATCTTCCTGAATATACCTATGTACAAAAATAGGCTCCAAATCTGCAACTTGTGATTGTCTGATTTCTTCCTTACCCACGACATTTTCCAGCTTACCGCCTGAATGCCACTGAAGAGAAAAAGCAAGGCTGGACTCAAAATGCTTTCATATTTTAGCCTCATCCTGGCCAGCCTCCCTTACACAGATCTCTCTGCAGACAGCAAATGAAATCCTAAGGCAGGCTTTAGGAACCCCTGCCTGGAGGATATCCAGGCTCAATTTGTAGAGCAGGTCATGGGTCTATTGTCATAGGTAAAGCGTCCCTGTGAATCCTCAGTAAGGCAGCCTAGGGTGGTAGTTGAGAGGCTGTGTGCTGGAGCCAGGCCGACCACGTCAAACCCTGGTACTGCTGACCCAGTTGCATCCTGGATTCCCCACCCTAACTCTCTGTGGTCAGGGTGTCTGAACCACTGACTGTACTTCATGGGTTGGTGCTGCTGGGAGTTTTTAAATGAGAGAATGGACATAAGGCACAAGACTTTATCTATGGAAAGTACTCAATAAATAGAAGGTACAGGTGAATTTTTTTTTTTAAAGGAGGAATAGGCCGGGCGCAGTGGCTCACGCCTGTAATCCTAGCTCTCTGGGAGGCCAAGGCGGGCAGATTGTTTGAGCTCAGGAGTTCAAAACCAGCCTGAGCAAGAGCGAGACCCCGTCTCTACTAAAAATAGAAATAAATTAATTGGACAACTAAAAATATATAGAAAAAATTAGCCAGGCATGGTGGCGCATGCTTGTAGTCCC
>CAUYSK010082635.1:0-71900 GCA_963575035.1 Avahi laniger
TTTTGTTTTGGTTTGTTCTCTTGGGGCCTAGTGCAGGAGCTCAGTCTAAAATAATGGCCTCGGCATGGAACAGATAAAATATTTTAAGCAATTAGTTCCAGAATATCAAATAAAAATATGTTGAGCTCAAAAAAAAAAAAAAATAAATAAATAAACATCTTTTAGAATTATTAATTGTTAAAAGTAGAAGCCACTTTACAAACTGGTATATGCTTAAGTGCATGTCTGCATGCACAGCCACATCCTCCCAAAAAGGCTTTTCTCCTTGACTTGAAGACAACGTGCCACACTTG
Source organism: Avahi laniger (assembly GCA_963575035.1). Classification (NCBI taxonomy): domain Eukaryota; kingdom Metazoa; phylum Chordata; class Mammalia; order Primates; family Indriidae; genus Avahi; species Avahi laniger. The sequence goes on from CAUYSK010082635.1 coordinate 294, forward strand.
GCAAAGTGTGGTCACCAGACCAGCAACACCATCATCATCTGGAGCTTGTCAAGAATGCAAATTCTCCCGCTCTTCCCCAGAGCTGCTGAATCGGAAACCCTGGGTCGGAGCCCAGCAATCTGTTCCAGTAAGTTCTCCAGGTGCTCATCCGCACACACGGTCAAGCTCGAGAAGCGCTGCCATAGGAGGTTTTGCCAAAGCAAACGCTATTTTCCTTATTAATAAAAAAATGATCATTTATTTTGGTGTCTTTTAACACACCTTTACAACTAAGTTAAAATATAAAACTGTGAGAGAAGATTTTGAGTTTGAGAGATTTTCTTGGCTTAGAACTACTCAGATTTTTTGAAAGCACTTAAAAGCACAGAGTACACTCGACATCAAAATTTGGTGGGTAACATCACTCTACTCTCTGGGAAACTCCTGGATGGTTGGCCCATTTATGTTTAGCTCTTTCATCTGAGAAAAATTAACTGAGCCCTTCCAACATACCTAGCCCAGGTGCTGAGAATATGGAGATGTTTATTTAACTGAAAAAGACTTTAAAAAAATCACACTATTGATATTACAAAACTTTGATGTTATTAAATAGTATATAACATATGATAAGTCTATCACAAAATTGGCTTAAATGTTAATCATAAGATAAAGGTACATTAGTTGGGGGATATAATACCTACTCGTGAGTGGCGTCAAAGAGTCCAGAGGACCCAGCATTCGCTTCTGATCGCTTAGATGTAATGCACGTGTCCCTCCCACTGACCGCTCGGCCGCCCACAATGTGGACACGGACCCGGAAATGAACGGTGGGTCTCTGTCTTCAACATGCTTCCCTGCGACCGTCTGCTTCGGACGTACAGACGTGAAAAGCTCCATTCTGAAGTGTCCTGATGGAGGCACCTTCCAGTAAACTCAGAAACCCAAGGGGCCCGTATGTACAGCAAAACGAGCCTCTGCTATTAATATAAAATGCAAATAGCTTACTGTCTGAGTCTGCAAGAGTTACTCTGCTTGAACCCCAGAGTCTGTTAGCTTCCTATTGCTGCTATAACCATCCCTCGTTCACCCCTCACAACAACCCAAGACGGCAGCTTCCATCATCGTCGCGCTCTTCCGGATGAGAAAAAAGACTCAGAGATTCCGTGAACTTGCCCAGCACACGTGTCCAGTCTGTGGGAGCCAGGTCTGCCTGATTCCAGAGGCCACGCTAGCTCTTCTTCATCCCACAGCTCCTTCCCGTGATAGGATGTCTCCTCCGGAGCCTCCGTCTGTTCCTATCTGAGAGGCCCTTGTTACAAATGCAATTTTTGTACCTCTGTTTCATGGTCGGTCTTTTCTTCCTCAATCCATTTTCTTGGATGTAGAACAGCATAATGGTTAAGGGCCAGGCTCCCAGCATGCAAACCCCAGTGTGCAAACCCCAGCTTGTCACTTATTAGCTGTGTGACCTTGGGCAAGTTACTCAACCACCCTGTGCCTCAATTGCCTCATCTATAAAATGGAAATAATAATGGTATCTGCTTTAATAGGGTTTTATGAGAATAAAATCAGTCAATATAGAGAAAATATCTAATACAGTGCCTATCGTGTCTGCTGTGCACTGTTATATAGAAGTCAGGGAGAAAGACTCTACGGTGTGAAGGGAAGGGATAAGAGGTTTCTTATTGTGCCCCACAGCCGGCCCCTGGCAGAGCACATCAAATGACAACAGGCGCACAGTTCTCCATCCTTTTTAATGGAATGACCAAAATATATTCCTCAATCTATAGGACTGTTAGGAGAATAAAGTGAGTTAAAACACGTAAGGCACTTAGAACAGCACCTTATTATATCATTTTTGTTATCACCAGTAATCTCTGGTCGTCATGAGGATGCCTAAATATGCTTACCTCAAGCAACGTGAAAGGACTCAAACTAAAAATTAACCACAATCCCTGACAGTTATTAGAAATTTCCTATTTGGGCTCTCTAGGTAAACCGAGGAAGCAACAAATTAAAAGACAAAAACATAACACTTCTACAACAGTGTTAAATTTCTACTTCTTAAATCCCATAAAGAACATCCAAATTAATACCCAGTGTTCCAGTCACCGCTCAGCAGTAGATAATGAAATCAGAACAATGAGATGTTACAGTCCTCTGGTCACACACATTCAGGCCAGGTTCCTCCTTGGTCATTCCGTCTGTCCATCCATCAGTCCCACATTTACTAAATACCAACCACACGCCAGTCACCTAAATGGTAGGTGCTTAGGATATTCAAGACAGAAACAGTATCTCCGTCAAGAATACGAGTAAACAGGCAACCACGAGAAAGCGTGTTATGCTACAGGCAGGCACAGGACAGCTGAGGACACACAGGATGACAGGCACCCAATTATGTCAACTCCTTGAGGAAACAATTGACCTGAGTATTAAAGGTCACATTGCCCAGGAGGGGGCAAGAAGAAGGCCACTCCTGGCCGACTGGAGAGCGAGTACAGTATTACACAAAGGCATGAGCATCCACGGCCTCCTTGGTGCACCACGCGGACTCCAGTGCGGCTGGGGCATAGCGTCTGAGGGGCCAAGTGGCAGGACAGGATGGAAACCAGATCTTGAAGAGCCTTCTATTCTGTGCTCAAGTGTATGGAAAGAGAAATGGGGAGAACATGACGGTTTTAAATAGAGGTTGAGTGAAGAGGAGAGACGGATGCGGAGGCTGATGCCGTCTTTGAAATAGGAATGATGGCCCAAGCATAAGAGTGACAGTGGATGTGCCACCTAGGGTGTTTGCTGTTGATCTTGGCCCTGGACTCTTGCCATTTTGTTTTAAATTCTAAGTGGCCTGTGGACTTTTCTTCATTCCTTCTTGGTTCTGCAACATGTGTGTGCTCTTAGGGCTGTGTAAAAATAGGCCTGGGGCCTGGGGAAGAGGCCACTCAGCTGCCCAAGGATCTCAGACACTCCCCAGGCATGTGGCTGGCTTTCTGGCAGCTGTTGGGAAGGCTCGAGGTCACGGGGCCTAGAAACCCGATCCCATTGCAGATGGCCTTCTCCTGGCCCAGGAAGCTCCGTGGAGAGCACGGCAGGAGGTACCTGGCGCCAGAGCTCTTCCAGGCCATCTCAAGGGTCTCCTTTCAGTAGGGGCCACCTGCCCCAATTTCAGCATTTGCATTCTCATCGACAGGTCAACTCAGGCCCTTTCCAGAAATACTCAGTCTCCTTCCTTCCTGCTAACTCTCAGCTAAGCCTAACTAGTTCTGCTGTATCCACAGATGAAAAATAAGGAGGACAAATGTTGATGAGGTAGAGACTATTTTTATTATGGGTATTTATTACGTTATTAAGTATGAAATGCCCGATTTCCTTAGGTACTAAGTTTGACAGTTGCTATCTCTGACATTTCACTTTGACACTTTCTATTTTTATTATGAAGGTGCATCCTCATTCTTTCACACACATGGGTTGGCTTGTGATTGTCAAATATTTTCTTAGAGCAATTTTTGTGAAACCACAGATAAGTCAAAAATTCATGTTATTTTCAAATATGAGATCCGTCCTAGAAACAGTGCAGCACAGGCAGCGCAAAATATCAACAAAATGTTGGGAAGGATGTGGCTACTGAACACGCAGTACGTCAATGGTTTGACAAGTTCCGTTCTGGTGATTTTGATCTTGAAAATGAGCTACGTGGGAGACCTGAGACCAAGGTGGATAATGATGAACTGAAAGCTGTAGTGGAAGCGAATCCATCTCAACCTATGCATGAAATGGCAACAAGATTTGACATTACCATTCCGACAATATTGGACCATTTGAAACAAATCAGCAAGGTAAAGAAGCTGGAAAGATGGGTTCTGCATGAATTAAATGAGGGTCAGAAGAGAACTCGTCTCGAAGCTTGCCTTTCTTTGCTATCACGACATAAAGGCAAACCATTTCTATACCACGTTGTTACATGTGATGAAAAAATTGATTATTTTTGACAATCGTAAGTGTTTGGCAAAATGGTTGGATAAAGATGAAGTGCCAAAACGTGGTCCAAAACCGAATAGTCATCAAAAAAGGCTAATGGTGTCTGTTTGGTGGTCCAGTGCTGGTATTATACACTTCATGAAACCTGGTCAATCCATTATAGCAGATGTCTCCCGCAACCAGTTGAACAAAATGATGAGGATGCTTGCAATTAAGCAGCTGAAATTGGTCAACATAGATAGGCCAATTCTCTTGCCAGACATCACTTGACCACATGTTGCACAAACAGCACTGCTCAAACTACAGAGGCTGGACTTGGAAACTCTCTGGCATCCACCATATTCACCAGACCTTGCACCAACTGACTACCACTTCTTCCAGGCTTTGGACCACTTCTTGCAAGGAGAAATATTCAATTCTCAACAAGCTGTGGAAAATGCCTTTCACGATTTTCTGGTCACTCACTCTCCAGGATTCTTCATTGCTGGCATAAACAAGCTACCACTAAGATGGCAAAGCTGTGTTGATAGTTTAAGCACATACTTTGGTTAATTGTACTGCTTCTTGTTTGACATATAATAAACTTTTTTATTTTTATTTTTTTTGAGACAGAGTCTTGCTTTGTTGCCCAGGCTAGAGTATAGTGGCATCATTATAGTTCACTGCAACCTCAAACTCCTGGGCTCACGTGATCATTTTGCCTCAAACTCCTAAGTAGCTGAGACTACAGGTGCACTCCACAATGCCCAGCTAATTTTTCTATTTTTAGAAAAGACGAGTTCTCACTCTTACTCAGGCTGGTCTCAAACTCCTAAGCTCAAGCGATCCCCCGACCTCAACCTCCCAGAGTGCTAGGATTACAGGCGTGAGCCGCCATTCCTGGCCCAATAAACTAAACTTTTGATTCGAAATCAGACATTTCATATTTAATGGCCTACTCTTTATAACAAACATTATTCTCTATCACAGGATGAACACCGCAGTCTCTGAAACTAGACAGACCTGGGTTGGAGCTCCAACCCTGCCTCCTCCTAGGTATACAATCTGGTGCCCAAACAACCTGTAAAATCCTCAGTCCCCCTGTGTAAAATAGAGATAATAACTGCACCTACAGCACAAGGCTGTTTTGAGGAGTAACTGTAATAATTAGGCTGGCTCTTAGCACATAGGTACTTAGTGAGTGCTCAGTAAGTATTGTTTTCTCACTGAAGTCTCACGACAGCTATGTGCAATGTTCTTCTCTTCCATGTTCCCTAGGGGAGGACATGAAGTGCTAAGGCCACGTGGATTATCCGGGGCCATGCTGCTAAAATGGAACTGAGCAAAGATCAATGGACCAGGCTGCTTTGTGCCATGAGATCTCTGGGGGCTGGGGGCGGGGTGGGGGGGGGAGGGTTCCTTTGGGCCCATCCGAGAGTTGTAGGTATACAAATAAACTCATGGCTCCACTGTCTAATAAGCCCCCACCCAAAGGTGGGGCCAGCCACAATGGAGGCATATCTGTTTCTTTAAAAATACTTAAGTGTCCTGAGAAATCACCATTATCATAAGAACAACCACCTACCAAGCATTGCTCTGTGCCCAGCAGTGTGCTAGCACTTCATGCAGATTGTCTCATGGAAGCCTTGCGACAGCCCTGTGAGGCAGGTACTTACTGTCACCACCCCCGTTATAAGAACTGGTCCCCGAGAGCCTGAGGGGCATGCCCTGGGTCACAAGCAGTCGGCCCTGGGAGCCCTCGCTCTCAGCTCTGATGCTACGCAGGCTCTTTCCACAGGGGAGATGAGACCGAGGAGGACCAGAGAAAGGACGGCTCAGCAGCAGAGCTGAGGCCTGGCACTGCCACATTTCCTCCCAGGCTCTGTCCCACTGTGTCTCCCCAAGCACTGGTCTTCTGCAGGGGGTGGCTAAGGTGGCCCTGCGTGGCTACCTATTCCTGCTTATAGCAGCAACTCAGTTCAGATCGCTTTCACATGTAGGGTTCCACAAAGGATTTTACTGGGGGAAAAGGGAGGTTCTGCTTATGGAACAGAAGTTTGAAAACCATTGCTCTGCCCTTTTCTGTGTCTAACTGCAGACTATCACCGTCTTGGAAACTTAGGTGCTAGCACTTTCCATGGAGCTCCTTGAAGGACAGGGTGAGGAGAGCTGCACCCTACACAACAGGGGTACTGAACCTGGAGTCTCTGGAGCCCATGACCTGCTCAGGCAGTATGCAACGTTCTGGAGTACATGCAATTTGGGGATGAGAGAGCTGGTAGCTTTTCTCAGATTTTTCAAAGAGTTCCATAGCCCCCAAAATATGAATGGCCATTAAAACAAATCATCATCATCATAGAAACTGCCATTTATTGAGTGTTGATCATTCTACTCAGGAGAGTGGGGATAATACGCTCACCTGTCTCAAAGGGCTGTTGGGAGGATGAACTAAGAGAAAACATTGCATTTGTAAAGCACTCAGAATGCACCTGGCACAAGGCAAACACTCTATAAACTTTGATTATATTTTATCACTTTAATTATTATTATTATTTTCATTGCCTCATTAGTCTTCACAAAAACTTTATTAGGTATGTATTATTATCAATCCCACTTTGTAGAACCGGAAATCTGAGGCTTCAAAGGTTAAATAATTAGCTCAAGGGCGCAGAAGAGCAGAGAAGGCACTGAGGCCTGGCCCTCAGTCCCGATGCACGAGGGGCGGGAGGGCAGGAGCACGCCCTGAAGAGCCCAGGAGGAGGCAGGAGGCAGACCCAGGCTGGAGGGAAAAGCAGGCTGGCCTTTGCCTAAAAGACCAGCAGGCCTGGCGAACTTTGTGCCTCCCCCAATCAGCAACAGAAAGCCAGGCTGCTTAAAGTAATAATGACTAAAAAAGAAAATCACCCCCTGCAGCTGGCTATTCCCAGGCTCCAAAGTGAGCCAATGCCTCCAGTGTCTGAGAGTGCAGCCAGTTAAAGGAGCTAAGCAGCGGCTGCCCCACTGCTGGCTGGGCTCCAGGCAATGTTTTTCCTTCCAAACTAACTAACACATAACTCCGCTGAACACACCACTTGAAAGCCAAAGAGATGCCCGTGGGTTGTCATGGCAACGTTAAACAGACAAAATATTCTGACCAGCTCTGACGCACACACACAAACTTATTTAAGGGCCAAGGAGACAAATTTGGTGGGGGGCGGGGAGTGTTGTTTCTAAAGGTCCATCTCCAAGGATTTGGCCCCAAAAGCATCTAGGTCAGACTGAAACAGGGCACCGGACTCCTCAACAAGCAGAGGCGAGGGCTCACTTTAGGAAGGGGAAGCAGCTGCCGGTCTCTCTGTCTTTTGGTCACAGTCATGGGTCCCACCTTATGCTGGCCAAGAGCTGGGTGCTGAGGGCGATGGGTTCGGATGGAAAAGCATCAGTCCTTGAGCCCTGGGGGCAGGACCTTGGTTTCTCACCCAGCCCACGGCAGACTCAAGAGGGCAAAGGCTCATGCACATTTGTAAACCTGAAAGTGCCGTGCAGGTGCTTGTTAGTGCTGTTATTAAAAATATTACCATTTCCAACCGGCAGCATTTTCATTTCCTGGATTCTACGGTTGAACACCCATCCATAAGAGTTGACAGCCTTGGGTTTCTTCCTTTAGAAAACTTTGTTCTGAGGTCCACTGGGGATTGCTCCCCCAGAGGCAGGAATCTGGGGAGTGATGAAGAATGCAGAAGGCTCGTCCCAGGTCTGGAAGGACCTCCATGGCCGCAAGCCTGTCATGCTCTGTCTCTTCCACAGCCCACCTTTCACCCTGGGCACAGCAGAGCAAAGGGCTGATGCTGCTGAGAGGCTGGAAGAGCGTCAGCAAACACAGTTTGTGGCAACTTGGTGCGATCAAGGAACACATGTTTGCAAAATCTTCCTCTGTGGGGTCCCTGATATCCTCAGGTAAATATTCTCCAGAAATGGGTTTCCAACCTGGCTGTCTCTGCTTAGAACCCTCTTCCACTCATCATCTCCTGTAGTTCACCTTCTCACCTTTCAAGACCCACCGCTTAGAAGTTATTCTAAAACCTCCCCTACCCTGGGTGGGGTGGAAGAGGCCCTACTGTGCCACGCACAGATGTCTGTGGGAGCAGCTGCAACGTTCTGTTGTTCTGGTTGTTCTCTGGTCTCTTGCCCACTCATTTATTTCTGAGTTCCTTGAGGGCAGGGGTCAGATCTTGTTCACCCATGTGTTCACCTTGCGAGCCCAGTGCCTGGCATTAGCAGGCACTCTATGACTGCTGACTGACAGTCTAAGCCTATGCAACATGAGGCCCATGATGCTCATGTGCCACTGGCCCTGGAATTCTCTAGCCCGTGTTCCACAAGCGTCTGCTTTCACTTCCCCATCCTCTGGGAAGAAAGCAGGATCTGATGCAGAGCCTGGCTGCAGGAACTGGAGCCGAGAACGGAGCACTTGGATGGCCTGGTGGGTCAGGAGGGGTGAAGGGAGGGAGGAAAAGGTGTGCTCTCTTCCAGAGCTCGTCCCTCCTGCAGAGCTCACACTCCCACCCGCCCTTTAACTGAGGACGTGAATTGGGCCCTTGAAAACTGAAACAGCATCCTGTCCACGCCTGCTCTGAAACAAAACTGCTTTTCTTTGGCTCCATCATTAAAGGCCTGAAGGTGTTCTACCTGGTTTCTTAACAAGTGACCACAATAACTCCATGCTAATTATTTTGGGGAGAGTCACAGTTACCCTCTCAATAATATACCCTTCCCAAGCTCTTATCTCATTGTATGTCAACCTCCTCCTGCCAAAATGACGCCCTCCATAACCTTCCCCTTTGGTCTCCTTCAAACAGGCAATATATAGCAAACAACAATAACAAATGTTTATCATTGGTCACCCACATACAGCCTACTTGGGAGGCTAACTACCTAGGACCTAGAAATGGTAGCTCACATCCTATGACATATTCTCAAATGACACTTCCCATGAGCAGAAATGCCTTAAGCCTGTATGTGCTTATGTGCACACACACAGGTGTCCTACTGGCCAGAACAACACCCATGCTCGTCTATAAGAAGAACTTCCTGTGTGACCTGGTGAGTTTGGCCTCATAGATTTGTCCCTGTTTGGTGATGTAGGGGCAAGGACAATGGCCCTGTTGTCCTTATCATCATCTTTCTCATTTCCTACAGAATGGAATGACTATGGTGAAGGTTCTTACACTTTCCTGGACTCACAGCCTGCATGCTGAACTGTTCTCTGCTAGGTTTACCACAAGACTGTGTCTGCCTCCCTGTCCCTAAGCTGGAACTAATTATCACAGACAATTATAGCATTTTATATTCATGTGTTCTAAAAAAAAAAAAAAAAAAAAACAGTCCACAAAAAAAAAACAATAACAATGTAGCATTGATATAGCTGAAAGTTACAGAGAAACCACAAAGTTGCATTGGTACTTTAATAGTATTTATAAATAACTTATTTGCATATAGAACTAAATTTGCAAAGAACATGAGGTGATGATATTACAAGTTGAGCATCCCAATTCTGAAAATCCAAAAGCCAAATACTCCAAAATCTACACCTTTTTGAGCACCAACATGACACTCGAAGGACATGTTCATTGGAACATTTTGGATTTGGGAATAGGGATACTGTAAGTAAAATGTAGATATTCCAAAATCCAAAAAAATCTGAAATCCAAAACATTCCTGATCCCAAATATTTCAGATAAGGGCTACTCAAGCTGAATTTTATAAGCTTGAAAGTGGGTGTTAGCAACAAGGGACATCTCCAACAGTAGGTGCAGAAAATACAAATGCACCAAATAGAATAAAAGGCTGACTGCCTTAGAATGTCAGTTCTACATATGCATTATAATGGGCTGGCGCAACTGACACTATGTCTATCCTAGAGGGAGATAATGCATCTCTTTCATGTGAAGATACAACTGCATTTGTAAAATACTTGCACTAAAATTAAGTCTTCTATCATCCAAATTTTCTCAATTATTAATACACTAGACAGCTGCAGTAGCTGTAGCAAAAAATAGCAGCCAAGCTTTTCCCAAAGTCAAAGCAGCCATGAGATGTCTGCCTGGGGACTTTTCTATGTAAGGAGTGGCTGGTCTCTGGATCAAATAAAAAGAAACAAAACCTCCAGTGGAACAATAAAAAAAAAGGGAAACTTGTTTCAGAATGGAAATGGGAAAATGACACCCCCCAAATCTCTTCAAAATAAAAACGTTTTTGTGCATGGAAAAGAGCTGACTGAAAAGGCTGCCTGTCTGCCCAACTCACTGGGCTATAAAACAACTCAGAAAAATCAAATGGTAAATCCAAGGAATGCCAATCACTTTCATGTATTCTGAAATGACATCTATCAAATTATGCCTATTTAAAGGGGGTGAGGTGGGGTTAGAGAAACAAATTATGCCTTTTTGAGATTTCTGGAAGCAAATAAATGTCCAGCAAAAAGAAAAGTTGTCTTCAAGTTGCCACCTTCATATCTTAAATAGGTACCAGCATCATCTTAACGAACTCTGATAACACATTCTTTGTGTGAATATTCATGTTTGCAAAGTGTTTTGAAGTGAAAAACTAAGCACTCAGAGTATCACAATTCAATGTTTTCTGAACTCAACAATGAGCACGAATTTTAATTTGAAGATTATGTGCAGGACATGCAACAAGAACAGATTTTAAAAGATTAGTTTTGGGTTTTTTTTAAAGCAGTAATAACAGAGCTTATATGCATCACACCAGAGAGAATATCACTTGTCAAGGTTACACTGAGAATGGTCCAGAGATGACCGTACATTTCACATTTCCTTTAACAGTTCCGATTTCACATCATTCTACCCTTTAAGGATACTCAGACCCAGGCCACAGTTTCTGATTAATAAGATACCATCACCTCATCAATGCCTCGGCACCCTGCACAAACACATATTGTTCTGGGTCTTTGAGGAAGCAAAACGAGTTACAGCAGTTCAAGTTCTAAATATGTGTATGTTTACACCAGTCCTGTATAATCTGTGTCTAAGAGCAAGGACAATATTTCATTTTCACTGTCTCGCAATCTACATAAAAATCACAGCTATTTTTCAATAAATGCCAACAAATGTCAGAAGCAGAGCACAGCTACTTGGAAATGGCTGTGAGTTTATTAATATAATCCCCTGGAGTAAAGCATCTGGTGTAAATGTTTTCAAGATGGTCAATACCACTTAGAGGCAGGGCTTGCTAACATAACACAAACACCCTATGTACTACCTATGTACCACTTACCATTTGCGACCTGTTCTTCGGACAGCCATTGATGTCTTCAATCTTTTCATTTGCTGAAAAAGGAAACACAAGTCAGAGAGACATTTTCAGCAGTAATGTTGAGGCCGACCAAGTCCTAAGGCCCACACTAGGGTTTATCCAATCAGCGCAGGCATGTGAAATGCTAAGACACTTCCACCAAGCTTCAGGACTTACTCATCACGCTGCCGTCCTCCAGGGACAGCTGGGGCAAGGTCATCCTCTGAAACAGAGACAACTGCATTGACGACAGTCTTGGAGTGATGGGGCATCGTGGAAATGCTTGGAGACTGGGAAACAGACTGAGCTGTGACTGTGCTTTAGGCTCTTAGAAAGGCAATGCAGCTAGGACTTTCCCACGAAAGACAGGATAGTTCAGAGTGGATCAGTTCAACTACAACTCAGCTCCTGGGGACAAAAGCCACAAACGAAAGCGTCTCACTCCATCTTCTGTCAGAAATACTAATATTGCTTTTGTTTGCCCTAATACTATTCCCAAAGCAGAGGTGAATGAGGAAAATGAGAGGATGAGACTTAAAAACGGCTTGACCAAGGCTGCATATTAAGTTCAAAGTACATCGAGGAACACACACCCTTGGAAGTCATAAACAGCACCTAGCTATTAGGATTAGAAAGAGGCAGCATTGAGTTAACAGGAAATCACGTACTGATATAAAGAAGGAATGGCCCAGCTTCTCAGGGTGAATGCAGTTTGTCCTAAGTATGGAGCAATCATGGAAAGACACAACCCAAGATATCTGCAGAGAGGTCGTGCTGGAGTATGCAGCAGCACAAGAAAGGCAGTAAGCATAGGGGTTAGAGCACCAGCTCTGGAGGCAAGGATACCCCAGTTTGAATCCCAGCTATAGTTTCTTGGCTATGTGTTCTCAGCCATGTCACCCAACCTCTCTGGCCACAGTTTCCTCATCTATAAAATGAAGCTAAAGCCAATGACTTCACAGGAGAAGCAATGAGAATTAAATGACACGATGCCAGTAAAATGCTTAGCACAGTGTCTAGCACACAGAGCTTTCTAAATGTTAGTATCATTAACCCAATAATATATATTCTTATCATTAACATAAAATATATAAAAGTTTTCTTTCCACTTCTCCATCTAGTTAAGCTCAGAAACTCCGCTAGAATTCCATATTAAAGAATTAAGGATCCACCTCCTCCTACAGCCTTTATAAGCACCACCCCTGTCCCATGTCCCTATATTCCCACGCCCTCACCCACAGCGGGATACGGCACCTTCACATCTCTGTTCTCACAGCACCCTGTATCTGCCTCTGTTTTGTTCTTACTCATCTAATATGCAATTCCTCCTTTTCTTGTCTCCCTCAACTATGCTGTAAGAGCCTGGGAGACGCGCAGAGCTTATTTTTCACATTTGTGTACTGAGAGCTCAATAACTGCTTGCAAAATTGAATTACAAAAACAAAAAAAACCACCAGATTTTAATAAATATGATGCCTGAAATTTCAATGAAGAAAAAAGGCATTAAAAACTGTCCAAAAAGGATAATAAATATCAAAGTGTCCCAAGCCTCCAAGATTTTAGAAACCGGAGCCTAAATATAGCTCACCATTATTTCAAATTGGGTTTACTTTTTCTCTAGTGTTTCTACCTTGACACAGAAGTGAAAATTAAGAAAGCAGGCTAATGGCAGGGAATTGTTTAAAAATCTAACCACCACAAGACAGCATGGTTAATATAAATTCAGCCTAATCTACACACTCTTTAGAACTTGCCAAAAGTAACAGATCCTAATCTCAGAGATCCAACTGCGTTTTCTCAACTCCACTTAATGTAAGGACACTGGGATAGGCATTTTAGAAAGCCTTACCTCCAAAAGAGGCACCCTGAAGAGCGCATACGAAATGCCCAAAGAATGCAGTGACATAGATATTTGTTCTTCAGTTCAGCCAGAATATATTGCCATCATGTAAATGCCACAAGAACAGAGATGTTTATCTGCTGTGTTTCCTACTGTAACCCCAGAGCTTAGAACAGTGTCTGGCCCACAGGATCCCCTTCATAAATATTCGTTGTTGGAACTAAGAAATGAGTATTCTGAACATCTCGATGAATGCAAGTTTTACTGTCTATTTTCAGGCAGCTGTCCTTCCACTTGTAAATAGAGCTGTAGATACTAGAGCAGAAAACGAAAGACCCTTGACGAATGGCACTCCTTCGTATGTGGGAAATTATGGCAGGGATGAACTCTGACCTTGGATTTTGATACTCAACGTTGGAGAAAATAAATATGTGGCTTTGGAGAATCAAGGCCAATCAAGGTATCTTCCAATTGGATACTCGTGATGGCCAAAGTCATAAGTCACTGGATTCTGATCGATACCCAGTTCAGCATTAGGTCGTTAGTGCTCATTATAGTGAAGGATGGATAACTGTGATCCTAAGAAGTCATCTGGGATAGTTTAAAGATTCTTTATATACCGTCAGGATAATGAAACCAAAGGGTTGTTCTAATTACCCCTCTAATTTCTTTCCATGGTATGTCACCTAAACCCAGTCAGGTGCTCTTTGAATTTGAACATCCTCGTTCCTGTAAGCCTAAAGCTGCCATTTGACAACAGTCAAGATAAACCGATGGGGTGAAGCCCATGACCACTCTAAAGAGTACATGGGAAGAGACACATCGAATGACTAATCCAAACTCAAAATAAATGCTTAATAAAAATAAAAAAAGCTTTGGACCCCCTACTTGGCAATTTCTTATAATTTACGTATAATCTTTCTTCTTTCCTTAAATTCCCAAGAATTTCTATGGTTGTCATAAAGCATCTCTGATTCTGCTGGTAAGAAGGAAGAGTTTGGTCTTCAGAGCTGAATTTATTAACTCAGGGCAGCGGGTCTTTGGCTGGAGCCCAAAAGCGATCAAAGAAACAAAGGCATTTGTCCCCAAAGTCCTCAACTGTGATTAAAAGTGGCATCCTTAAGTGCCAATGGTAATTTATTTATCTCAGCACATTAAGAAATTCTTAGCCCCACTAATGCAGTACCTGTCTGCACGCAAGGTGACAAGTTAGTGATTAGAAAGCATCAGTGCACTTTTTAAATAAGAACTGTGGCATGAAGCCTATTACTTTTCGAAAGACCTCCATTAAAGGATTCATAGCATTCCAATCGCCTGTGTCTAGTCTACGCACTTAGCACCCCTGGTAGTTGGCAGTCCTGCCAATGGAAAGAGAAGAAACTGGCTGCCCAGAGCAGCAAATGACTTACCCAAGATCACACAACGGTAGGAGGTCATCGACAGAAAGAAGGCACAGTCCTACACGTCTGAACTACCTGGTTGCACTGAGGCAACCCAAATGGTGGTGGAAAATAAACTGCTATCAGCTTTTCCCACTTCTAAGGGGAAATCCTCCTCCCTCCCTGTCTTTGCTCCCTTTCTTTCTCCAGTCCTCTTTCGTTCATCCTTTCCTTCTCTCTCTCTCCTCTTATTCCTCTTTCTCCCAAGCCTTCTCTCTCCCCCTCTCTCCTTCCCTCGCTGCCCCCTATTCTGGCATCCTCCCGAGTGACAGCAGCATCAGCAAAGGAGGGAGGCCTGTCTCTGCCTCTCGATTCATGCTGTTTATCCTGGCCTCGTAAACCTTTCTCATAACTCACAGAGACGGCACCGTGATGGGCTGGCAGGCAACTGCTGACTTCGGGCTGCTCACGACTAAAGAAGACAATCATACTAACGAGAGGTTCGACACAGGGACCCAACCTTCAGCCACCAAAGGAAGGGTCGTAAAAGGCAGCAGCAAAAAGTCATTTTCTGCCTAACAGGCAGAAGGCAACAATGGAAAAGTATGGGCCCCTAACGATCACACTGTCTAGGAAACCCAGCTCCAGGGGCATCAGGGATAGACAAAGACTTAGGAGAAGCGCATAGGAAAAACATATAAGGTTTTCCTTGAGGCCACACATCTGATGTCACTTCCCAGCCTGAAAATCAAGTCTTCAACCACTGGCCTTTGCTCTTAGGGCCAAGGCTCAGAACTCACTGCCCTGTACCTGGTAGCCCTGTCTGATTTGGCGGTGTTGACCCTCTGGCTCTACCCTTCGGCCTCTCTACACACTATTTCCCCTGCCAGGAGAGCTCTCCCTCACTGTTTCACCAGCTAACTCCTACCGAAGTCTGAAGTCTTGGCTTATAGGAAATTCCCCACCTCTCTGCTCTATCATGGGTCACGTCTCATAGCACCACAGGTCCTTAACCATCACACACTACACTCCCGGGCGTAGAAAGGGGCTGTCCTTCAAACAAGACAATCTTGCTGCCTGCAAGTTTTCATGTGCCTTCATTTAGATGTGTTTTCTTTTTAACTTCTCATTTTGAAACAACTTTAAACTCATAAAAACAAAGTTACAGGAATAGTACAGAAAATTCCCATATACCTTCATTCATTCTCATTTTCTCTCTCCTTCTCCCCTACCCGCCCTTGTCTGTACAGGTACACATATCTTTTTTTCCCCTGAACCATTTTAGAGTAAGCTATACAGATAATGCCCTTCACGCCTTATACTTAGTGTGTATTTCCAAAGAACAAGGATATTATCTTCCATGGTTCAATTAGAAAATTCTGAAATTTAACACTGATATACTTTCAATATTCCAATTTTCTCGACTGACTCAAAAATGTCCTTGGAGCATGTTATTCCCCTGTAGGGGATGCAGTCCAGGATCACATAGTGCATTTAGCTGTCGTGTTTCATTAGTCTCTTTTACTTGGGAACAGTCCGTCAGCCTTTCTTGCCTTTCACGGCATCACATTTTCGAACAATACAGTCTGGGTTGGTGGTTTTTTTTTTTAATGGAATGTTCCACAATTTGAGCTTGTCTGAGATTTCTCATGATCAGTCTCAGGTCTTCTGTCCCTGACTGGACTATGACATTAATGCTGCTGTGTTCTTCTCAGGGTATTGCATCAGAAGGCACATGAATGCCACCTGTCCCTGACCAGTGTACTTTTGATCACCTGGTCATGAAGTGGTCTAGATACTCCACTCAGGGGTTACGATATTCCCCTTGCAACTGGTAAGCAGTCAGTGGAGAGAGACACTGAGAATGCAAATATCCTGCTCCTCATCAAACCTTCTCCTCTGGATTTCGGCACCCGCTGATGAATCCTTCCTTAACGCATCTTCACCATGACGTTGCAACTCCTACGTTTGTTGGCAGTGTTCTCCTGTGCAGTTGAGTCCTCTCTTCTTCTCCATTGATGTATCTATTTTTTATGTATCTATTTATTGTCAGTATAGACTTGTGGCATCCTATGTTATTCAATGGTTATAATCCACTACTATCTTCAATTTATTTTAATGCTCTCAGTGTCCCTAGATTAGATTGTTCTTCGTAGCCCTGGAGGGTAAAACTAGTGCTTATAGAGAGACACTACCAAGAGAGGGGGATGCAGATTATGATTAATGAAATAAGAGCTGCTATGGTGTGCATGTTTGTGTTCTCCCAAAATTCATACATTGAGGTTTAATCCCCAATGTGATGGTATTTGAAATGGGGCCTTTATTGGTGCCCTCATAAAATAGGTCCAAGGGGGCCGGTTCATGTCTTCCACCAGGTGAAGACAGCGAGAAGATGGCTGTCTATGAACCAGCATGCAGCCCCTCACCAGACACCACATCTGCCAGCCTCCAGAGCTATGAGAAATAAATGTCTGTTGTTTCTAAGCCACTCTGTGGTATTTTTGTTACAGCAGCTCAAATGGTCTAAGACAAGAGCTTTTGAAGGATTCCAGCTCTCCATCATTAGAACTAGTGCCTGAAAAGGTAACAGGCTGCTCAGCACAGGAAGTAATCAGTAGAGGCTGGTGACCACCGTTCGCAGAAGCAATTCATGCATCAGGTGAGGGTTTTTAAAGGTCCCCTCCAAACCCGACAGTTGGGAGCTGCAGCAGAATCCCAGAAAGGAGAAGGGTATGATATACAGTTTACAGGAATGTTTAGAGAAATACTAAATGCTGAGAAGGGGAAACAATCCAACCCAGGCTCACAGTGAATACAATTCCTATCCCTGATCTTAGCTTTTCCTGAACATCACTGCATGCCAGGCAACATGCTAAATGCTGTGAACCCAGAAAGGAAGACAGCTCGGACCCAGACCTGGAGAAGACCCAGCCCCAAAAGAGCAGCCAGTGGAATGATGGGGCGTTCCCTCCAGCTCTGCCTGGGGGAGGCAGGAAAGGTATCAGGGAGAACCTGACTTTTCAAGAATGAGTATGAGCTCATCAAAGAACAAGTGTAGCTACTAGAATTGGATCCTGTACAAGATGTTGTCACCAGGACTCTAATTCTGGAAAGATTTTTATGTAGGTATATAGATATAGACATGTAGATATCTATAGATACAGATGTAGATATGGCCAAGATCTATATCCATACACACATGTGTATATTAAGTACACGTATACATACAAATATATCTTTCCATATTTTCTTTTAATGTGCACATATAGCGGGAAAGCATGGACTTCAAAAGTAAAGAGTACAAATGGTCAGTAGTTGAGCATCCTGGTCAGAAAATGTCCCTCCCCCTCCCTCACCAAGAGACCTGTATTCACAAGCTAGTCTAAGATGAAATGCTCTGGATTGGCTGACAATCTAGGCAAGAAGTCACACAGGCGACTTCTATGCTTGTTTCCTTCTCGGTTCCCCATCTTCTGGGCCTCTGTTCTCCATACACAGAGCAGAGGGTGTGAGCCCCAGCACAGCACAGTCGGGGAGAAAGTCACATGCTGACATCTGGCCTGACCTGGGGAGCCCCTGGCTATAGTGATCCTCTCCTGGTGGGCTAAGGGAAACAATCTGGGAGCCTGAGGTGTAGCCTGGGCTGCTGGTACTAACTTGAGCCTCTGGAACCGCAGACCAGTACACCTCAGGCCCAAAGGTGCCAAGTCTAGGGAAGTTCATCTCATCTGAATAGATTTAGGGAAGCATCGTCCTGAGCAATGATAAAAACTGTGCTGGCTTACGTTCTCATAGCACTATATTTAGTAAATTCACAACATACATGCCACCATTGGCCTTTTCTGAGCCCAAGGCAGACATGACTAATCTATCATGATATACTTTGACACTGATAGAGAGACCTCATCATCCTTCCATACATACCTTTCTAGGCAGCTGCTACCAAGTGCTATCCAGGAGCATGACATAGTTTCCAAACATATTTCATATTTGATATCTAATTTGAATTTCATAAGACTGCCATAATTTTGGACAAAACCAGCATGGCTATTCTCACTTTAAAGATAGGGAAACAGAGGCAACAGAGATGAAGTGACTCTTTTGAGGTCCCAGAGTTGGGAGAGATGGAGCCGGGACACGAACAAGGCCTTTCCTTTCTACATTTCCTCTCTTGTTGCCTGTTCTGAAAGGTAGGAAGGTTTCTGGTGGATACACAGGGCACAGCCCCTAAGAGTCAAAGTTGGCCCACATGTGTAACATGACCCTGCTGATAGGAACTTCCAAACTCAACTCAGGTGCAAGTCACACCTTCCATGAAGACCTTACCCAAAAAATGGTACCCATTCTTCTGAGGTTCTGAACCTTGCACATTATTTCTTTATTCCCAGCAAGGAGTGCATTGCTGGCACACAGTAGGTGCTCAGTAAGTGAAGGCGGGCAAAGTCCTGCACTAGGTTCAGTGTCTCTGGCGTGAAAAGGGATGTAACACAGCAGAGTGAAGGCTGACCCAGCTTAGACTTCTCACATAGACTAGTCATGTGATATTGGGCTGCTGAGCCTTGCCAAGACTCAATTCCCACATCTGTAAAATGAGGAGGACACCACATACTTGAAAGGGATGTTGAGAAAATTAAATGAGAGAAATTTTTTAAAGAGCTTGCTCCAAGTGATGATGAACAGTGGGAGGAAGAAGAAGAATTAGAAGGAGGGAGGCAGACAGACTTTACAGTGATCCCCAAGGATGCTCACACTCCTCTCCCTTGGAATGTGGCAAGACCTATTACTTGCTTCTAACCAACAGAACACAGCCAAGGGATGAGCTATTACACCCAAGATTACATAACATTATATAAGATTGCACCTTGCTAGCAGACATGCTCCAGAAACGTTCTCCCTTGATGGCACTGAAGAGGCAGGTGGCCATAATGGGGGACCCTTGTGTCAAGGAGCTGTGAGTAGCTTCCAGGAGGTGAGAGCGGCCTCCAGCTGACAGCCAGTGAGAAACCAGGACCCATACTCCTATAATTGCAAGGAAAAGAGTTCTGCCAACAACCTGAGAGGCTATAAAAGCAAACCCCTCCCCAGTCAAGCCTCCATATGAGAATGCAACCCTGGCCAATAGCTTGACTGCAGCCTTGCAGAGGCACCCAGCTAAGCCACGCCCAGACTCCTGATGCTGAGAAGCCATGACACAATAAATGTGTTGTTTTAAGCAGACAAGTTTGTTAATAATTTGTTGTACAGCAAGGGAAAACTAATACAGGAAGGGGACAAAAAGGGAAAGAAAGAAGAGAACCAATGGCAGCTCATCTTATGAAATTAATCTAGGACAGTAGGGAAACTTTTTAGTCTTTGAGTAGCAGAAGCAATCAGAAAGTTTCAGCTAAGGCCAGCCTGTGTTTTCAGGTACACTCTCTGCAGATCTGAGCAGAGCTCCAACTATGAAGGCGACTTCTCATGCTTGAAGGATAAGCAAACTTTTCCATAACAACACATGCCAGTGGAGCTGGGGCTTCTGTCCTTTCCCTGCACCTTCTCTCTTGGCACGATTGGCTGCCAAGGCTACCAGTGACAACAATCACACTAATGCCAACTAATTGACCTCCTGCCTGCTCAGTCTACTTTGAGCTCTTAGGCAGCCCCACGGGGCGGTTCCCATAAGGCCCAAGGCACAGCAGTGGCCACTATCCACCTGTCTGCCTTCCCAGGAGGAAACCTCTCCTCCCCAGCACACAGCCAAAGCATGAAAAATTCTACTGCTCAAGTTCCTTCCCCGAGTATTAAAACCAGAAACAACTAACCCTCTCCGGGGTTTTAGCCTTTGATTTCTCAGACCCAATTAGAGTTGGCAGGATTAAACCAGCCCCATGTTATTTAAAAAAAATATCTATGTATTTCCAGAATGGTCCACAAAAAAATGCACCATCCAAGAGGGGAAATGAGAAAGCCTGAAATACAGGAGGAGGCAAGAAGAGGGGAAGAGTACCCCTCTCCAAAACCACCAGCATTTCCCTCTGGCCTTGGCCAGTCTTTCCTTTAAGAAGATCAAGATGAGATTACTGTGTGTGTGTGTGAATTTAATAAGGAAAGTAAAAAAGCAAGCTGGTACCCACACAACCTGAGTCAAAACATGGAATCTTATCTGATTGTCGATACATGGGAAATGCTGCCTTCTTCTTGGAGATTTAGGTGTTCCATTGCCCTCACTCCATGCGACTCCTTCTGGGCTAGCTCCACTGTAACTCACAACTTCAAGGTAAAATCTGCTCTTACCCACAACCTGGATGATCTGGGCCAGGAGGACGCCATCCGTCACATCTTGCTGGAGATCCTTGATGAGACGCTTGTGGCCGGATTTGGCTAGATAATGATTGGCCCAGTCCGTGTAGATCTGCAAAAAAGCAAACGGGCAACTTGAGGAAGCCAGTTGGACCCCATCTCCGTGTCTGAGGCAGCTGCTCAGGCCGGCACAGCAGCCATCGTCCCACAGGCGAGCTTCCGGGACCAGCCAACACCATTAAAATTCAGGGCATTGTGTTCATCGGGCATTCAGCTAACCATAGCTGGGCTTTCGCTATTGAGAGATCTGCCGTCAAGGCTTGGGGAAAAGCTAAAGAAAGCTTCAAAACACGCAGAGGCCTGAATGGGGCGGGGGACACGGAACTAAACAGTCTGCTCCGGACGGCTTTGAGAGGCTGTGGCTCTAGAAGCAAGCGAAGTCTCCCCCACCCCTTCCCGTCTTTTTCTCTTTATTGAGAAAACGTATGGGGAGGTTGCCACCCAACAGGCATCTCTTAACGGGGCCATTGCAGGGTAAGGAGGGCTATTGAGTTAGCCGAGTTCTCAGGAGCCTGGGTCCCTTGCAAAGAAGCCGAGTATGAAAACAAAGCCCCTCAATTACTTGTGTGTGAGTGGAGTTATTTATGGCCTCACAATAATCTCAAATTTAATTGGTTTAATTTAAAAGCCAGGCATCGTTTTCACTGTTGGGGTTCTGTGAACAAAATCCATCAAATTCCGACATATTTAAACACAATGCTGGTGTGCACAGCACCCTGGAAGGCAAAGGCTGGGTCAGCCGTGGAATCGGGACAGGAGACCCCTTGGGGAACGAACATATCAGATCCATCTTCTTGGTCACGGAATCATCGAGGCAAAAGAATATTTTCCTTTTTTATGTTGTCATATTACTCCATTTATTAAATTATTGGAATATTATACAACTGTTATAGTTGTACATATTTGGGAAGGTACACAAAAGAATATTTTCTTCTAAACAGGCCAATAATCACAAGAAAACTCTCACCTAAAAACTTTCTCCCCAACTGTCAAAGCCAAAAACCGACAACAAAACATCTCCCCAGCAATTTTGAGTGCTAAGTTCCACGTACGGATTTGTGAGCTTGTAGTGGGGTGTGTATGTGGACATGTGGGCCCTTGCATATCAGCACGTTTTTTTATTCCAGAGTGATATGAACAAATGGCTACTCAAAAAGAGAACTGTCCCACCTCAACTGGTTAGCAGCAACAGGTTCACGTACTGATCCAAGTGAAGCCTCCACCAAAATGGTGATCGTTCTATCTCCAACTACCTGTGTGACTCCCAGAGCAGCGGAACCTCTCACCCTCACCCAGGCTCTCATTCTCCATCCTGTTTCCAAACAGTTCGCCCAGGATGAACTGTCCCCTCAAAGCTCCTAGAATGGGAACAGGAGCCGGGGCTGGACTTGCAAAGCAGGGCCCCTGCAGGGGGCAGCATCTCTGGCTACTGCACCTGGGGACCACGAGGGCCTCATTCCAAGAAGGGGTGGGACAGAGCTGCACATTCTAGTTTGGCAAGAGGTGACAGCAACAACACCTGCCCACCACACACCCACCTAGCTCTGTCTTCCACTGCAGAGACCCAAAAGCAGAAGAGACACACCCACGGCATGCTTCTATTTCATATTGCAGTCCGGCGACCCCATCCTTAAATCCACACTGGTCTTCTCTGTGACTCCCAAGTTGTCAAAGACCAAAAATCTAGTAAAGCAAGATCATTTTCCATTTTATAAGTACAAAGAAAACTAAGGAAATGGACAACCACCTTGGTAATTACAATGAATTACAATGAAAAACGTGAAATCTAAAAGATCATTAAGTGAAACTGTTAAGAGGAAGAGAAGAAGGAAAATAAACATTAAAAGGAAAAGAGGCAGACCTGGGTTAAAGTCCAAATTCTGTAGGCCCCACAAGGGTAGGAATTTGGGTCTGTTTTGTTCAGTGATGTATTTCAAGTACTTATAATAGCACAAAGCATATTAGAATTTCTCGATATATATCTGTGGATGAATGGATGGATGATCTCATGTGAGCTACTTAACCTCTCTGAGACTAAGTTTTCTCATCTGTAAAATGGAAGCAATATTATCTACTGCGGTCCCCAACACCCAGGCCGTGGCCCGGTATCGGTCCGTCGCTGGTTAGGAACCAGGCTATACATCACCGTGCACCCCCCTATCTCCACACCCCCCAACCCCAGTCTGTGGGAAAATTGTCTTCCATGAAACTTAGGACCCAGCCACTCTGCATCACTTGAATCGCTGCCTGAGCTCTGGCTCCCTACCACCCCCCAACCCCACCCCAACCCCCCATCCCTGGAAAAATTGACTTGCATGAAACCTGCCCCTGGTGCCAGAAAGGTTGGGGACCGCTGCTATTTATTTGTCAGTTATTCTGAGGACTGAGCACTACAACATAATTGAAAAAAAAGGATCTTATGCAGAACAGGAACTCAATAAATCCAACTAACATATAGTGCCCACTACATGCCAGGCACTGGTATAAACACTCTACACATGTTAACTCACGCGATCCTCATTCTGTACAGTAGATACCATTATGGTGTCCATTTTTCAGAAGAGAAAATGGAGGAGTAGAGAGGTAAAGTAATTTGTCCAAGGCCACAGCAGAGCCAGGACTTGAGCCCAAGCTGACTTATTTCAGAATCATTTAGACACTGCAACACCGCCTCCCTGAGTACAAATGTAAATGTTAGTCGAGTCATTCATCCCCATCATGCATGACACCCTCCCACTGGCTCTAGATTCCTGTGTCCATTCAGTTATGTTCTCATTGAAGGAATTAAAAAAAAAATCAAAACCTAAGCCTAGTTCTATCCCTTGTTATCTGAATGTGTTTGGATAAGTCACTCAACTTTCCAGGGCTTCAGTTTATTCACCTGTAAAATGGGCACAATAAGGTCCACCTACGAAGGCAGTTATGAAGACTGGGGGAGGCACTGAATAGAAGCCCTGGCCCGCGCACGCTGGGGCTCGGGAAGTGCAGGCAGGGAGGAGGCTGGCGAAGAAGAGGGCTTTGGAGTGGACAGACTTGCTTTACATCTTAGCCGCTGTGCTGCCCTCCGGCTGAGCTGTCCTCATTTGCAAGATGGTGATCATCCCTACATCATCAGGCTATCACAAAAATGAAATGACTTCATATGTATAAAGGACACGAAATCTAGTGCATGCCAGGTGTTCAGTAAATAAAAGCTAGTAATTAGAAATTCTACAACTGCCATCATAAAATGGGCCATAACCAAACCAGCCACCGTCTCTACCCTCAACCTCCAGGACACAAATGACTCAAGGACTTCTTCCCCTTCTCACAGCAAAATTTCAAGAGTCTGGAATACCCCCCACCTGGAATCACAAAGTGTGGGAGAGTATAAAAGTAAAGCAGGTCAGGAACCAGCCGGGCTGGCACACAGAGCAAGGCCTCCCTCCCTGACTCGGAGGGTGCACCCACACTGCTAGAACCCTAGAGGGACCTACCAGCCATATGGGAGGGAACGTGAAACATCCCAAAGCGTAAAGCCACCTGCGCCAAGAACATCAGCTGAAGGGCAAGTGGAGATCAACAAGGGCACTTCTGAGGCGAAGGAGATGCTGTTGTCTCAGCCACTCCCTGCCTGGGTGATTAAGCTTCTTCAAAATAAATGCACTGTCTCTAAAACTAGCCTTCTTTGTGAGTCTGCATAATCCAGCAGGAAACCAAGGTTAAGCAAACTTCTTTCAGTGAGTACATATGGACACACATACCCATACACAACACACACACACCGTGGCGCCACAGTGAGGCCAGGAAGGTATTGGGTACACCAGGGAGAACTTTTAAAGGCCGCAGTGGTCAGAAATGGCTCTGCCAAAGGAGTGAACCTCTCTACTCCAAAAGAAGAACTCTTCTTCTCTCAACTTTAATCTACCTACACATCACTGCCAAATGAATCTTCCCAGGGCACAGCTTAATCTAATGGCCTGTTCAAAAAAAAAAATTATTGATGGCTCCCCACTTCCCACTGAATTAAAGGCAAACTTTTCACACCATGAGTCAAGGCAGACTTATCATCCATCTGTTCTTCCCCAGAAGGTATCTGACCCTCAAGAGAAGGCAGTGTATGTATAACACAGTCGTTGGAATATGACCAAGTCAAGCTGGCCCTTGGCCCCGCGCAAGTTAATTTCCATTAAGCTTTCTGTTTCTCAGTTTTATCCTCCATAACATGGAGATTATATGAATGTATCACAAGGCAGGGGCTGGCAAACTGCGATCTGGGCCAATTGCAGCTGACCACCTGTGTTTGTAAACAAAGTTCTATTGGGACACAGTCGCATTCATTTGCTGTCTCTGGTTGCTTTCATGCTGTAAGAGCAAAGCTGGGCAGTTATGAGCAAGGAGTTTCTGGCCCACAAAACCTCGAACACTGACTATCCAGCTATTCACAGAAGTAGTTTGCCAGTCCGTGTTACAAGAACTGAGATAACACACCTACACATACCAAGTGCTGGGCAGTAATAATTATGGCTACCCTAAGGAAACTGGACATGCCTCACAATTCCCTGACTCTAAACCCCTGCTGCCACCTGAGTGTCTCCACCTGGGGCTACTCTGCCCAGCTCAATTCCAGTGCCCACTCTTAACGGTCCCATCCAAATCTCTGCTGCAAATGATGAAGCAATCGTCCAGAATTTGCACGCTGGCACCACCTTCTCATTCCCACCGCCAGATTTTGGCAGCAACCACCTCACTCATCTTTGCTCGCCTACTAGTGCCTTGCAGGGAAGCTGGATCACGGCAGGAGGTCAGTAAGTGGTTGCTGGGTTGAGAGGAACAGAGAGAAAAAGGGCAAATCTTGGGAAACTGATTATACTTGAGACTTAAATAATGTGGGCTCTCAGCGAATCCTCCAACCAGAATCTCTCTATTGATTGCAAAGAGGAGGCAGCAGGAAAAATAAATCACTACATAGCTCAAGCTCATTAATCAGGACCCATCTAACAAGGATCATTAATTATCTGGAGTTTTCCCTCCCCTCCCCATGCCCAAATCTCAACTATTTGAAGAAGCAAATCACAAGAAAACACCTAGATTTATTTTTAAAATTAGTTTTCATGGGCCATGCTAAGCATGGGCATAAATTAAGCCCCATCTCCTTCACTTGCTGTTTCAGTAGCTCACGCAATGAAAACCATTCTTCCAAGGGGCGCTCTTGAAAAATAAACTCACAGTATCCTTAGTCATAAAAGACAGACTCCATCAGGTTTAGCAACTCAGCAAAAACGAAGCAACGTGTGTTTGAAAGATTTTAAGCAAGGACTAAAGCACGCAGGGCTTCCTGTCTAAGCATGGGGTATCCAGAAGCATTTTCTCCAAAGCCTTTCATTCCCCAAAATGATGGGGTCTGGAAGCTGCTGTTGCCTCTTCCTGGGAGTCCACTGATCCCTGATCCTGGTCTGTCCCCAGGAGGGTACCTGCGAACTTTCAGTAGAAACTGGCAAGACAAAGAACCGCACAGCAGGAAAGAACAAAACCATTATCCCATCCCCAATCCCAACCCCGGATCATCAAATCATTCCCAGCAGAAAGGCGCTGAGGATCCTTGGACACTGGTACCCAAGAAGGAGTCTGCTGACACAGCTGCCTTCTCACTCCCACATCTCCATCTCGCTGAGGGTTCTTCCCCCCGCTTCTAACCAGAGACTCGGTGCTCCCAAATCGCTCTGTGAGGCAGAGATGCTGCTGTCAAAGGCTTGAAGAGATAACAGGAGGAAGGCAGGCAAAGACAGCTGAACAGTGCATTCATTCTGATTCACTTTATTACCCCTGACAGAATTTCAAAGAGTGTGTCATTTGTTTGCTTATAACTCCACATTCATTCCATATCAAACAGGCTGAAATCCAAAAGGGAAAATTTTGACAGATCAGTTGAAGTGCAGAACCTGATCATTAGCTGTAATAACAAAAACGGATAATAATTGTACCGTGTTAAACCAACAGGGATAATAGCATTGCTGAGTTTATACTGCAATTAGCCCTCAAATGAAGGGGGGCAGCTCTCCAGAAAGGAACCCAAGAAAAATTCTGCAAAAACAACTGCACTAAAAGTGCTCGAATGGAGCCATAGCAACCCAACCATAAATCCGGACTGATGCGCCAGACACGCTGATGGCTCCAGAGGCAGATGGCACCAGGACAGCAGTTCCGCAGGAAACAGAGTGAGATGTGTTTCTTGGAAGGAAATGCCAATGTGGGACTAAAGATTAAAGAAAACCAGTCATTTAGTGTCTGAGGCGTCTCCAGTGGATTAATTGTAAAGGGAATGCTACTGTTTGGCCTCAATTCAAGAGGTCTCACTCTGGACTTTAGTCACATCATCAACATAATGACATTTCTAAGCCTGAGTAGCAATGCGGTTAAATGGTTTAGTTCTGAATGCTCTGAAGCATTAACACAAAAATAATATTGCAAGAATAGTAGAGTGTCCATCCTGTCCTTGAATACCACAAAGAATGTCACTGCATATTCAATTGTTCAGGTTTTGTTTTTTTTTTTTAAGACAGAGTCTCGCTCTGTCACCCAGCTAGGGTGCAGTGGTGTCTTCATAGCTCACTGCAACTTCAAACTCCTGGGCTCAAGCGATCCTCCTGCTTCACCCTCCTGATTAGCCAGGACTACAGGCATGAGCCACCGCACCTGGCTAATTTTTCTATTTTTAGTAGAGACAGGGTCTCACTCTTGCTCAGGCTGGTCTTGAACTCCTAAGCTCAAATAATACTTCTGCTTGGCCTCCCAGAGTGCTAGGATTACAGGCGTGAGCCACCACGCCTGACCTGTTCAGAGTTTTAAGAAAATCAAATGTGCCATTTGTCATCAAGGGTAAAGCTGGCGACACATTCATTTCCGCATCCACAGCAGCTAAGCAAGGAGCAGGGTACTCATTCCACAGGTACCATATGCCCACATAATCTTTTAACTGCACAGGGTGGGGCGAGGAAACTGACATTAGCTGGTGGCTTTTTTCTACTTCCCCTCTCTCCACCAACGTAGCCCCCACTTTGGGATTGAAAACCACTGCCTCACAATGGTCCAGTGGGTGTAATGGTGTCCCTAGCTCTATACATTGGAGAAAGAGGTGGAGCACAGAGAAGCAAATCTTTTGCTCAAGGCAGCACAGCACAACAAGCTCAGGGCTTGAACACTGGCTTTGCTCCTCGGTTCTCAGGAGAAGAGTCCAGTTCTGCCCAGTGTTCTCAGAGCACCCTACATGCCCAACCTGGAGGACAATGACCCGCCTTCCATCCCCGTCCTCTCCATCTTCTGCTGTGCTACTTAGGGTATTTGTGGATTTTCAACAGCCACAGTGATCACAAAGGCCAGTGCCTGCAGTCTCAGGTACTGGTGTGGACCAGGGGTGAGCTCTGGCTTTGCCCTACCTGAGTCACCGACCCTTGGTGAGTCATGTCCCCTCTGAGTGTCAGCGTCTCCCACTTGTGCAGCAGCGACATACAGTTATTTCATGGATTAAAAGAGATCATTTAAGTGGTTAACACAGCAACTTTACACTTTCAAGAGCCACACATTTTTAACTACCCCATTGGGAATTTTTTCCAAATGGATTATAATGATCCCTGCTTTTTAATTAACACATTTTCACTTTTTCTTGATGGCCCAGGGACAACACTATGAATAATAGTGTTTTGATGTATACAAGGATGCCCTTAGGGCTGGTTGAGTTGCTGGACCTTCTTTAAAAGACCCCAGACTCTTTTAAAACTGTATATAAAGGAGGAACAGGTATTGTTCAAGGGAGAGCAGGGCTGGGATTTTCCCTCAAGGCAAATACACAGTAGAAGAATTTTGTGGCCCCCCTTTGAGCTGCCCCAAGGTTCAGTAGGAAACGGTTTTTGGTTCTCAGCTCATCTCCAGCCACCTGAGACTCCAGAAAGCCCTGCTCTAGAAGCACTGAGATGTGACTGGGTTCTGCATCCCCCAGAGCATGTAAGGAATTGTACTGCCAGTCCTTGCTCTTGACATATGTTTTGTAACATGGCTAACACAAACGTTTATACCAAGGGTACAGATCCTTGTCTGGACTCAGAAGGCAGCAGGGGGAATGGAGGAACCATCCACAGGTTTCCTACCTTTTTATCTGTAGTAATCTACCTGCCTGTACGACCACCAAAGATACACTCCGATACCTGTCCACATGCATGCCTTTGTTTCAAAAGGCTACACGCACATGCACACACAGAGCAGGTGACCAGAGTGGCATAGCTTATCACTAATCTGGATTTCCATCTTTCTCCACATCCTGGCACCATCCTTACTCCTACTTCACCTCTGAACATCTAGGTAAGTTGCTTAGAGCTGCATGCATGTCTTGGTACATTAAGTAGACTTTTCCGGAGCACGACCTATGCTGGGCGCTGCTCTGGCTCCAGTCTTGGGTAGGATAGTAACTACCATTTGCCAAAGGTCGATGGTAAAAGGATGAAGAGAACACCTTCTAGAGTCACATCATTTAGGTTCCAAACATGCCTCAACTGCTTCCTGGCTGAGTGATCTTGAGCAATTTACTTAAACTATCTGAGCCTCAGTTTTCTCATCTGTAAAAGGGATCACCTACCTATTCAAGTTATTATGAGATTGAAATGAGATAATCTACCAATGCCTGGCATATAATAAGGGCTCAATATGTTAGCTGTGATTATAATTACCATAAAGATGATGACATACAACGCGAGCACTTTGCAAACAATAGATTCCTTTCATTCCCAACACACTGGGTGGTGATCAAGTGAGGAAATGATGGCAAAGCACTCTGCATCCTATGAAGTGTGGCACAGAACACCGCCTGTCCCAAGAAAACACTGCAAGAGGACCAAACATCTAACAATGGGCTATTTCCCCCATTTTACAGACGAGGAAACTGAGGCTCTAAGAGGTAAAGTGACTTTCCCAGTGTTGCACGATGAGTACGCAGGGTTTGAAAGCCACGACTTGGGCTGCTAATGATGCTACACAGCTAGTGAGGAACCCACACAGAAACCACCAGCCACAGAGTGTCCAGTGCCACAGCAGTGTGGGAAAAGCAGTGAGAGAAAGGCTTGTTGCGCAATAGCCATCACAGCGTCTCCTGTCCCTGGGAACAGAGCTGGCCACTCGTCACTCAGGACTAACAGACTCAAGAGCGGAGCCGACACTTTCCCATGTCACCAAAGTACAAAGCAAACATACTTTCACAACAATGTCACTGATGCAAAAACAGAAATGCCAATATAACACGAGTTGCCACCCTAGGGCTGTGTCCAAATAGGGAAACGCTCAGGGGGTAAAGTCCCCCAGTTCTTCCAGTCGGCAGTTGGGGCAAGACTGGCCTGGGACCTTGCGCAGCAGCGGGTGCTGGAGCTGTGCCTGGGCCTGGCCCCACAGACACACAATGGTGGCACTGTCTGTTGGGAACACGAATGAGCTGCAGGTGGGTGTGCTTAGCACCTCCAGAGGTTTTGAAATCGTGCCTTTAGAAAAATAAACCAGGCTGGTGAACGTGTTGGCAGGAACTGGTGATGTCTTAAGGATGAGGATGTACGTGCCCGCTTCCTCCACACCTCGAGTTAACCCATAATCAACGCCTAGATCTTCCTCTCTTGCACTCTGATTTCCTGGGACAGGAAAATATCTAAAACAGTGCCTGGCACACAGTAGATGCTCACTGAATAGTTGTGGAATAAATGAATGATCAGTCCCAATTTACATGCTAGAAAATTGAGGCTCTAAAAGGTTAAGTAACGAGCACAGGGTCACACAGCTAACACCTCTCACAACTTTAAAATGTGTCTCCAGGTCTCCCTGGGGCCTCCCTGGAAAATCAAATAAGGCCAAACAAGAATGAAAACTGGAAAACTTACTGATTGCTAAAGAACATAATTGGGTCCCTGTCTATAGTATTTCCTCCCACTCTCTCCAAATCTTAGAACCCACAAAGCCACAACTTTTAACCACGATATCTAGGGGATCCAAGAAAGCCAAATGTCACAGCCCCACTCGAAATTTCTCAAGTGTTTCCTCTCCCTTTCTGTGCTGTTCATTAGTTACTAATTAGATGCAGTCTCCCTCCAAGTGTTTCCTCTGCTTCTGATGACAATCGGGCCCTCCTAGGCAGGTCTGCAGGCAGCTGGGAGTGCACTCTGACAATGACCACAGAGCCACCACCTGGCAGGGCAGCCACACCTAAGGAGGTGCTGAGAACCTGGGCCATAGCCTGGGCCTCTCTCTGGTCTGGTCACAAACTGGCCTTTTAAGTAGCAGCCTCCATCTCTTCCTCCAAACCTCAGCAGCTCCCCTTACCTGCGAGATGCCGGCAATCCTGCCTCTCAGCTGCCCCCATCCAGCCTAAATGCCTCACTTTAGCTTTCTGAGACACAAGCTCCCCAGGACTTTTGGCTCCACCATGCCCAGCCAGGACCTTGAAGTCCTAGGTGACCTCTCACTCAGGTTGCTTAACCCCTCTGTGTCTTGGCGTCCTCTTCACAGGACTGTTGAGAGGATAGAGAGAGATTAGATCTGCCAGGACTCAGCACATGTCTGGACAGAGAAGAAGCCAAGGCTTTGTGACCTGGGACAAACCACCATCTCTGAGCCCCAGCTTCCACATCTATAAAATGGGATAATAATCTTACCTATTGTGAGAACTTTTGTGTCTACTATAAGGACTTAATGTTTGAACACAGGGCCTTGCACATAGGTGGCGCCTTTAAATGTTAATTTCCTTTCCATAGTTTCCATGTCCTCAACCCACAAATCCCTGATGTCCATCAGCAAGTGGCACCCCTCACACTACGGTTCCATGCCACTTTAACCCTCGTCCCCCATTAGCAGGTTCTCGGGTCTGGCGTGCCTCCTTCAGCCCCTCCATTTAGCAGAATGTCCCTTTGTCCTGGAAACCAATCCTGACTGCCAGGAAGGCTTCTCTACCTTCTCTGAAATCCTAGTGCACAATACACGCCTCTGTGCCTTTGCACACTCCATCCTCTCTGCCTGAGGTGCTTTCTCTACCCCAGCCTTGAAATGCCTACTCTTGTATCTTAAAACCTAGGTCAAGCATCAATTCCTGTAAAGCCACTCCCAGCCCACTTTCTCACTCCAACACAGAATTGTTTCTTCTTCTTCTTCCCTAAAAGCACTTGGCACAAGCCTTTATTGTGGCTATTAGAACTAACTATTCACATGCCCCCCAATCAAGAGCATCTCCAAAGTAGAAAACAAGTTTTATACAAATTTCAAACTCTAGCACAACACCTGACTCACTGCAGGAGCCCGGTAAACAAGTATCTGTTGACTTACTGATGGATGGATGAAAAAAAGGAAAGCGGAGAGAGGAAGGATCCAAGAACGGGAGGGAGGCAGGGAGACCTGGGTAAACAAATGGATGGATGGACCTATGGATGAGTGGGTGGATTCGGAGAGAAATGAATGATTAAACGGGGGGATGGATGAACAGACAACGAATGAATGGGTGGCAGAGATGAATGAGTCTGTTACCCTTTATTGCCTGGATCGTACAGTCCATGAAATTGAGATATTTCATATATCTTTTAGACCAGTCACAACAAAAGGCACAGAGCAGGCCCTGGTAAGGAACACCGCTGTGAGACGGTTTCCAGAGCGTGGCCACAGGACCCACCTGACTAGGGATGCTTCTGAAGTGCTATTGAAAAGGACAGACACATAGTGGTATGCCAGGGCAGGCTTGGACTAGCTCAGGAGAGTTGATTATAAAATTTTCAGGATATTTGGGAGCTGGTAGTTAACTAAGCCATTATTTTAAAGTTAAATTACACAAATTTACAATTAAAAATTGTATTTTTAAAGGTGGTAATAAATACTCAAAACTCAACACTTGCTAATTATTTTTCATTTTACTACTGTTTCTGCTCTTGAGATAATTTACATCTATTATATCTGTACGAAGAAAATACTATATAATCATGTGTACTACTGTACATCTCTTCGGGGCTCAGAAATTAAATTAAAATCAGTCTTGGCAGAAGGATTTACACCATCATGGAAATCGGCAATTGGTACCCATCAGGTTTTTCCTTGAGAAGCCAAGTGTTAAACATCACTGAGTACACACAGGTGAGAGAGAAAAAAAATCACTCAGTACACACAGGTGAGAGGAGGAAAAATTTCACTAAGCACACACAGGTGAGATGGGGGAAAAAGGCGTTATTATTTTCCCTCCTCAGCCCCCCACCTCCAGGAGGAAATTTCTTTGTTTTGCAGAATCAATGATGAGCATGAGTATGCAAATTTAGGGGAGAGTAGACTGAGCCCAAATGCTTTGCATGAGAAAAAGGGAATTCAGGGAGCCCGTAAGACCTGGAGCTGGGATGCAGAGAGGCTGTCACCATGGGAGAGGAGGCTTGGGGACAAGATCGTGGGGCATTCACGTCAAAGTGTATACAATCTAAATTCTCCCCTTGGAAATCCTCAATAAAATCTATATCCTTACTGGTGCTTCCTAGGGCAAGTGGAATCCTTCTCAGGAAGGACAAGAGGTGCCAAGTTCTGCTTCCCAGTGGGTAAAGGGACGAGAGAGAGTGAGCTGGAGCCACGCACGGGTAGGTTACTACTCCCAGAGCCAAGTGGTAGCTTGTAAGCTCAGGGTGTCTGTCTGCAGCACCTCGCAGGCTGCCGGTCACAGGGCACTTGCTCGAGGAATGCTGGCTGAAAGGCCCTGCTGGCTGCCCCATCTTTTTACGCAAGTCTACGGGTTTTGGCACTGGGCTCCCGAACGTTTACGTCCTCACGTTACCCAGTCTTCCCTCCCCCCACACTGACTCTGCCACCTTCACAGGTGTCCCTAAGGGCTCTTCCCAGCCACTGGACCCGCATCTGTCTCTGCCTGACCCAGGAGATCAAAACTCACCTGACCCTTGGTCCGCTCCATCGGGGATTGCTAGGGCTCAGGCAGCTCTGGCAGGGAGCAGTTAGTCACGCCCCCCCCCCACATTTACATTTCCAATGGAGTCCTTGGTGCTTGCAGGAGACCGAGGTGAGGAAATGTAATCACTCCAGCAAGTCTCAGGGAGATTTTTTTTTTAAATGGTAAAAGGTTTTGGGGGATTTCGTTTGTTTGTTTGTATTCTTAGGGTCCTTCAGACCACTGCAGGTGAGTGGCTATATAAAGTGTGTGTTGCTTATTAAAATTCTCAACACCCAAGGCAAACTAAGTGCACTCACGGTGGTTATTTAAGGATATTTCTTACCCAAGAAACCTGAGCAGTCCATGGTAGGTATTTTAAGGATTTCCCCTAGCACACAGGGGTCAGGTTTCTTGAAAGACTACACAGCAGCCTGATTTATCCAGCAGAATCAGATCCAGAGGGGACCTCTAGGGCAGTCCCCTTTTCTAGGTGAGGGGCTGTGACTGAAGACACAGCAAAAACAAGGTGGCAGAGGCCTCCTCTGGCTTTGCCTAGAGAAACAAGGAGGTGGAAGAGCTTAGGGTTTGGAAAATGTATTCTTAAGCTATGTGTAAATAAATACAAATTAAAACACGTATTTTTTACATAAGGGATGTGCCAACCATAAATAATGGACCATAAAGCACTGACCTTGGAATGATCGACTATAAAATGTTTAAACCTGAAAAGCATTTGCTTAGGAGAGCAGATATTCTGCGCTAAAGTTATTCTATAAACCATAAACTTCCCTGAATTTTGGGTTAATGTATCCAAATCCAGGTAAGTCACTTAAACTCTTCAAACTCAGTTTCTTTATCTGTGAAATGGAGATAATGATAGTACCTAGTGCACTAACTCAAGGATTAAATGAGAAAAAAGTGCAAAGTGTCTGTGAACACACACATGTAAGTACTCAGGGGTAAGGATGCTTAGATGGAAGATACAAAGGGACTTGAGAAGCTCTGACATTCTCACATGAGGTCAGAGCGCTACATCCCAGTAGACAGAGAGGCACAGACCCTGGCAAAGACACTGTCATGCCATTTGTGGGAAAGTTGTGTGGCAAAGGCTTTAAAAAACTCTAGACGGTAGGAAATTCCCAGCCGCGGCTGCCCGGCCCTAGGAACTTGCTTCGCTGCCCCCCTTGGGGAGCCTCCTTCCTTTCTCAGCTACTCCATGGCCAAGGAACTTGGCCACAGTGGAAGTGACCGTTGTGCCTCGGGCCCTTCTCCAGCCCAGATGTCAGAGCTCTCAGGCCTGGGGGCATCTCAGGTTTTTTGTGTTTTGTATTTTTATAATAGACTTTTGCTAAGACAACTACAGATAACAAGTTGGCACCTAGGAAAGAAGGGGTGTCTCCCTTACCCAGGGACAACCTGGCCCAGAGCACGAAAGAACAGATTTATACAAAGATACTATTTATTTTACAAAGTCCTGGAAGAAAGCCCTGATTGATTCATCTCAAGAAGAAGAATAAAGTCCTAACAACAAGCCGCTGGCTCTAACTCCCATCTGTAATGCTTACAGTTTACAAAGCTCTGTCGGAAACACAATCCAATCTGAGCCTCTCCACGATCCCAAGGAGCGCGGGTGGCAGCTTGCGCTCTCCCCATTTCATAGGTGAGGCCAGTGAGATCTCAGCTGGACAAAGGTGCAACCTCGATACCAACTCGGTCCAGTCATCATCACGCCACAAGGCAGTTACAAAAATCGGGCCAGGTCATTCGATGGCCAAGGATGACGTGGAAGTTCTAGGATGAAACTG
The DNA here is from genome assembly GCA_963575035.1 of Avahi laniger. Classification (NCBI taxonomy): domain Eukaryota; kingdom Metazoa; phylum Chordata; class Mammalia; order Primates; family Indriidae; genus Avahi; species Avahi laniger. The sequence goes on from CAUYSK010082635.1 coordinate 35,796, forward strand.
GAGGAACTCTCTGTGCCTACGAAAACGGGAATTTGACATCTTGGTCTGTCCAGCCAGGTTCAGCAAGGGATGGAAATTCCCATGCAGCCATGCAAGATGTGTTCATTAAAGCTCAGAACCACATTCCATAGCTTCTTCCTACTGAAATATCTATTTTTAACATCCTACCTCAAGAAAAAAAAATCCCTTCCGTAGAGCAGCAAGCCTAGACTCCAGGAGATAAAAAAAATAATAATCCAAAGAAGTCCCCATCAATAGTGGTTGGCCTGGGTAGCGTTAGACATCTAGAGCAAAAGACACACACATCCAATGTTCCAGCACCTTTGGGCCTTTAATGAGCCAGCACACCCAGAGGATGAAGGGACAAGAGGATATAAAATACTCAGAGAGCTCAATAGTGGCTCACATGGAAAATAGCCTCAAAACCATGTCAAAAGGTATGTTCACACAAGGATCTTTTTCCCCTACACCATTTATACCACATCATTCATATCTTTGCACATAAAGGGCCACTCAGAATATCTGCTCACCTAAGCAAATGCTTTGGGAGTTTAAACATTTTACAGCTGGTCACTCTGAGGTCAGCTATATACAGTAATCATTAAGCAAATAAGAGAAGCACACTTTTCCCTGGAAAATAAGCCCCTGTGAGACTGCCTGATAACGCCAATGTTGCCTAGAAAGTTGGGTTGGACGTGGCGGGGGCAGGGGTAAGTTCTGGGGGGCAAGGATAAACTACGGCATTTTTGCAAAAAGAATAAACTAAGGAGGTTCTCTCCCTGTCCTAAAGCTGTGGCCTCTGACCACATCAAAGTGATCGTTCTGATTGTCACAGAACCACGCAGCTGTGAGCACCAGGACTGACATCAGCCCCTGGGTTACATTAATCGTCTAAAGGTTAAGGAGGCATAAAGGAAGAAAGTGCATCTTGCCTTTTTGCTCTGTGAATACAAGCTCCCAAATGGATTCTCCACAGTGAGTGCAAAGCCACAGAGGAAGCTGCCTTCTGGCTTGAAAGACTTAATTCAGGCTGCCCTGGCAAGGGGAGAGAGGGTAGTGGTGCACTTCCTGGGCCGTTCCCAGGTCTCACTGCATGGAGAGTCACCTCCAGCAGCCCCCAAACAATTCCTGCTGGCAATAAGCCCTCTGGCATACTCCCTGACATCTCCTCTAACCGTTAACAAAAGTCAAAAAAAAAAAAAATTCTCCCCACTTGCACCTGCTGAGGCCCACAATTAAGAAAGAAATTGAAATCTGCCACACCTGTTGACATCAGTAATCCAGCCTTCTCAGCTCCATCTTTGCTTTATGCGATTGTGTTTTCTCAAGCCACCAACTTCCAGACAGATCTTTCTCTACCTGCTCTAAAAGTATACCATTCGGCCCTCGCCCTGTGAGGACACACGGAACAGAAAAGCAAAGAGGGAGCAGCTAGCTCAACAAAGTGCTCCACAGATGAAACGCCCGCTTGGAGGGCTCATGGTCCCACCTCGCATAGAAAATAAATTGAAACCATCTGTAAACACAAGCCCAATTCAAATAAACTTCATTGTCTCTCCCCAGAGAGCCTGCCGATGTCGCTGGAGGTTGCTTACCACTTTATAATGGTCACAGGAATCTCGACTTTGACCTCGGGCGGGAACCCACAAGTTGATGCTTATAGGCATGGCTCAACCCACGGTGGCAGCTCGGTCCTCAGGCGGCGGCCTATGCGCTCTCTGGGGGTGTCTAGTTCAAAGCGCTGTGGAGGCATGTGAAGCCTCCAAGGTTAATTTTAGCTGAAGTCACGCACCCGCTGTGGTCAGATTTTCTTACACAGGCCACCTCCTGAATAGCGACAGCATATGTTACCCCAACTCACTGGGCGGCCCTCTGGCCCTGGCCCTGACTCCAAACTGCTGCGATTCTTCCATCTCCATCTCCCCTACTAAATTCTCGCCCTCCAGAATAATCCGACTCTCTGTGCTTACATTTTCATGACACGCTCGGGGAAAATAAATCACCGTTTCTTTGGCTGCCCCAAGCAAACAAACCTGGGGAATCGCTCCCCCCTCGGCCCACACTTGGCAGAAGCTGGGCAAGGGAGCTCTAGACCAAGGGGCTGTGCAAACTTCAACCGGGCAGCGGCTGCGGAGGCCACACAAGAGCACTTTCGTCTTCTGCAGCCGGGTTTTGACAACGGTCCTCGGCACTGTCAGTCACACAGTGCCTCCTCGTGTCTCATCTTTTGCCTGACTGTCAAATAGAGGAATAACCAATCCTGACCTTACATTTCCCTAAAAGGCCAGTCCAAGAGAGAAATCTGCATGTTGCATGCAAAGGTCTCACTCCTGCAAAGGAAGAGTGTGAGCCTTCATTCAATTCCGCAGAGATTTTGAAGAGGCTATCGGGGCATCGGCAAGGGTGCTGGATTTCAGATTTCAGCAAGTGGACAAGTGTAGATTCCAGGAGGAAGGTCAGTAGCAGCTCTCCATTTCAGGCCTCAGCTCCTGCCCAGCACAGACAGAGGGGTCTGGAGGTTTACTGATCCAGTTTGTGTGAGAGTTGCCTGCTAGACCGAATTATGGTCTGCTCTGGAAATTGCCTTTTTTCAATGTGGACAGGACCATGGAAGGGCTAGGAAAAAATTAAATCCAGTGTGACCTACTGTGATCTCAAACACATTCCACAGCCTGTAACCTTGCAGACAAAACACTAGTATGCAGTGTTTAAAATAGGTATTAAGATCATGCACAGACCACACGCCAAGTACGATGAAATGCAAGGTCTTTGCCCCACCTTAGGTCTACCTATTACACTCTCATGTCATCCTCAGCCATTCCTTCATAAGACTCATTATACTTATAATTATTTCATTCATTGAGGTACTTATTGAGCCCGGACTCTATGGCAGCAGGTACACTTCTATCTCAGGATTCAACAGTGAGTAAGAGTGTGCTCTCAAGGAGGCTTTATTCTATTGAGGACGAGGGGTGGGAGAGAGAGACGAAATGGCAATAGCAAATAAGCAAACTAACATCAGAGAATAACAAATGCTATGAAGAAAACGCAGGAGTAAATGGTGAGGAGTGGAGAGATATTGTGGTAGGGAAATCAAGAACGGCCTAAGGAGGTCACATTTGATTAGAAACCACTCAGGGCAGGGTTCTCCCAGCCCAGCAGCATCGGCATTATCTGGAAACCTGTTAGAAATGCAGATTCTCAGGCCCAGCTCCAGACCTACTGAATCAGAAATTTTGGGGGTGGGGTTCAGCAGTCTGGGTTTGAACTAGCACTACCAGCTGATTCTCATGCACACTACAATTTGTGAACCACTAAGCTATGGGAAGAACATTCCAGGTGGAGGATTCTATAGACAACATAGGTCTGTTTTGCTCACCACTAGGATCCCCAGCCACTAGTCCAGGGCACAGCACATAGCAGGAATTCAATAAATATTTTTTGACTGCTGCCTGCCAAGATTTAAGTCCTAGCTTCCTAGAACCCAGTTAAAAATCGTAAAAAGATAAAAATCACAAAAGGGTTATATTCCAAAAACTTCATCCAAAGCACCCCAAAAGGAAGAGGAGGAGGTCATTTTGAATTCCAGGAGGCCAGTGGAAAGCTTTAGGTTGTGCCAGAAACTGCCAGCTGTTAAGAGTAACTCTTCCCAATCTAATAAAATTTGGCATCACAAAGTTGGCAATTAGATTTCCTGTAAAAGGCTAAGTGTGTAACCTTCTGCTTCCTGATTCTGAAACTCAGTAAGAAAGGCATTAGTGTGTGGCAGCTGGGATAATCATTTAATTGATCTTTTCCACCCATAGAAGCCTCCCTTCCCTGCTCCAACCCACTGACTTGTAAATCAATGTCACCTTCATTGTGAGCACAAAAACTAGGAGAAAACACCCCCCTCCCCAAACCAAATTGGAGTCAATTTCCTAATGGGGCCTGGGTGACACTCTAAATGGGTGCTGCCATTTCTCCCCCTCTGGTCTCCTCCTGGGCCACCCACACAGCTCCAGCCAGGCCAGTAGGAGCTCCTACCACATGCATAGCACAAAACGGGGGCTTCTTACAGTAGAAACTCCTTAACAGAAAGAGCATGGATTCTGACGTCAGCCTTCAAATCCCTGAACGGGACAATGTTTTGAAAGCAACTAGAAAGTCATTTAGCACATAGGAAGGGTTCAATAAATCATATATATATTTTTCTCCTCCTCCTCATTATTGCTATGTGTAATTCCACCCATTCATTCAACAAATATTTATTAAGTACCTATAATGCACCCTTTCTGGGGACAGAATGATGAGCAGCACTGACAAGGACCTTATTGTCTTGAGGGAGTGACAGATATTAATCAAATAAGGATGTCAAATAAAGACATTATAAAATGGTGTCAAAGGGTAATTGTGACAAATGCTACAAAACTGAAATACATGGCACCATGAGAGCCAATACTGGGACAATTCGATCTATCTAGAGTTTATTAAAATACAGATGCCAAGGCTCCGGGAGGGCATGTACATCACCCTCAAGGTGTGAGGCCCAGACACAGGTGTTTTCAGTAAGCTTCACAGGGCGTTCTCACTGCTGGAGTGGGAGCTTATAGACAAAGGCGGACAGCTAGAATGATCCATGTGGTAAGGGGTTAGAGTTGAAGACTCCATAGAAATTATAAACTAGTTTTAGTTTGTAAACTAAACCATAGTACATTTTATTTGTATAAACCATATACTGATCTATATCCTATATTAGTATAAACTAATCTAGATACAATATTTATAGATATGTGTATATACACGGGGCAGTATACACACATATACTTCCTTGTTCTATCAGCTGAGTCTAGTCTAGTCTTAAAAGTTTATTTAAAAAAAGAACAAATACGAATCTTCACAGTTGACTATGGTGTCCAGCCAGGTTTGAAAACCCAATTCCTAATCCCCCACAGATAACATGGATTTAGCCATGTCAAGGGCAGAATGGTGGCCTCGTGTTTGATGTGAGATCACAAAATTTCAGAAACCTTCGCATGTGTGTGTATACACACAAACACATAAAAAATATACAGGGGGAGGCGTATATAAAGTTTATACCCTAGTTATTATGTACAAGAAACTCTTCTGTGTTTGTGAATTTCCTGGAATACTCATTAGTAACTGTCAAGGATAAAAGGACTTAACAAAAAAGAAGCCATTCAAAACTCCAGGTTTTGCTTTGATCCATTGAAAAGGGCCATGAAAGAATGATTTGTCCCCAAAGAATAAGTCCCGGGAATCTCCCAGTCAACAGCCCTGAGCCCTAACTCAAGAGATCCCATTTGTTCTTAGATAAAGATTCTGCATTTGGTTTTTCCTCACCTTTAAAAGAAGGAATAAAAATGCCCGAGTTTCCTTCAGACTTACCAGATCAAAACTTGTTATGAGACATTGTAACTGATAATGTAAATTAGGAAATACCAGATCCTAAGAACTTCAGTAGGGTAAAAATGTCTCCAAAAATGAATTAAATATTCCACGGGCCATGATCTGAGTTTTAAGGGGGGAAAAAAATCCTCCATATGATTGGAAACATAAGACAGCTTTTACCAGAAATAAGTGGCAGCATTTCTGTTCTCTGGGTCACATTTTATATAATATAATTAGACCGATTATTAATAGACAATTAGAAGACAATTACATTTTTAAGGTCCTACCGTATCCCTTGTTTTCCATGAAAGGATAAACTCTTTGTACAGATCTCTTTTACTAGACATAACAAAATTACATCTCTTCTTTTTTAAATAAACAAAAGAAAAAAATAATAAAGTGACAAATTAATTCCCCCAAACATAATAAAACTAATTTAATCATTTTGTGCTGGCCATCTGCTTCATGGATGCAAATTTAACCACATTTTCCACTGCCTGATAACTTGCTTAATTCAGTTAGCTCTTGTGACCCTGCTTTTGTGCTCAGTTCTCAGTGGGCCCTGCCCCTGGTGGCTTCTGACAGCTCCTAGTTAGGAGCTGACCGGGCGAGGGAGTGTTTCCCCAGGGAGCAGCGACATGGCCCCTCTCCAGCTGGCTGCACATCCGCGAGTGATGTTTTAAGGAAAGCAGCTAACATGGCCAGAACCTTATCTGAACTGAACTGGGTAATGGGTACCACTGAGCACTTCCGATGTGTCAGGCACTAAACCCTTTATATGTGTTTGTCATGTTTAATCTTCACAACCTTAGAGTTAGCTTCTCTGACTAGTCCCATTTTACTCACAGGCAATCTGAGGCTCAGAGATGTTAAAATACTTGCTTAAGGACTCAGAGCCAGGTCTCAATACCAAGCTCGTCTCACCTGACAACCATCAGCCACTGCGCAGGTAATTCAGCACAAGAGAGTGGCTGCTGCTTAGTCTTGGCTTAAACGGAGGCACGGATACCGCAGATATGGTTTACCAAAGCATGGGATACGTGCACGAAATGCAGAGTTTCAAAGGAATGCTGAACGGAGGGCCCATTTTAAGACTTTGCTTGCTCTGTCAGATGGAGGAGATAAAAAGAGGTGAAGGTGTGGAGACTTTTTTGAGAGGAAGTTATCATTGGGCAACACTGCTATGAGCTCATCCTCTACCTTCCCACTCGAACCTCGCTGGTGGCTGAGAACATCAGTGGGGTCTCTGGGGAGCGAGAGATGAACATCTCTGCAGTTAGGGATGCTGCAGTCTAGGGTCTGACTCCTGCCCTAAGAATCCAGAGGGAGAGAGAGGGTCATGGCTGAGGGTTTCAGTGGGATCGGTACAGGCTGGGATTGGCCTGCAGCCCCTACCACCGGGGCCAGGGATTTCAGCGTCTCCTTGGAGAGAGTGCACACAGGTGCGCATCTTTGGTCCTAAGTAGGGGCCTCCAAAGTGCCCCACAGAAAACCCAGCTTTCAGGAAACCACAGGAAACCAGCTCAAGAAGGTACCATCCAAATAAGCATCTTTCTCCTCTAGGGAGCTCCCTGGGAGTGGAGGAGGAGAGCTAACTGCTTTCACTCTCCCTCTGCAGGGTCCTGACCGGAATTCCAGTTTGAAGTTTGATTCGTACTGTGGAAGTGATACTCTAATTTCTCATTCGAGACTACCTTTGCAAATTAGCATGACCATGGGACTTTATATGAATGATCAGAAAGGCCATGGGCTGCTAGCACCTTCGTCCCATGGCAGGAAAACTCCATGGGCTTTGTCTGCAATCCACACATCACACTTGCCCAATATGCTGGTTCTGTGTGTAGTCTCAATCCTAGCTGCGCATCAGAGTCCCCAGGAGAGCTTTTAGAAAACACAGATGCCTGGGCCCCCACGCTCAGAGAGTGTGAGTCAGTAGGTTTGGATGACTCAGCCATCTGCCTTTCTTTTCAATGTTCTCTAGAGGATTCTGATGTCCAGGCGGGGTTAGCTATCAGAGCACTCTCCATACAAAAATAAGTGGATGATTATCTCTGAAGGAAGAAAGAGGAGCATTTCATTAGCACCCAAGTTACTTTTTAAGATTTAGAAAATCAATATTATATGGCGAATGGGGCAGCAGGGTCCAAGAGTGCCCCACAAAGGAGGGTCTCTAGCATGCTTTTTCTAATCTATCAAAGTATCAGCATACAGTAGCATGCAAAAATGATATGAGAATACTTAAATAAGTTCTTTACCTTCTCTTTAGAAATGAATGTCTACTTTAAAAATAAAAGAACTGTGATCTGCCCAAGGTCCAGTAGTTAAGAAGCAAGGCTGACATTCGACCAAGGTCGTCTGCTTTCAAAGACCAGGTTCTCAATCATCACACCTTCTTCCTTCTAAGAATCAGCACTGATGTGAGAGATCAAGAGGTTCTGTCTCCCTGGCATCAGGCCTGATCATGTTCCAAAGTTTAAGTTGAAGAAGCACAGGTACTTGAGATGAAAGGGATCTGATGACAACAAAGTGACTGATGCAGGGTAATTTCCTACACAGAATTTCAATGTCAAGACCACTAAAATAGTTATCACTTACAACGTAATATCCCTTTGATGGAGAAACAGAAGTCAGGAAAGGAATATTTTCCAATGAGATGGTCACAGGAGAATTCAGCCATCTATAAAATACATTAGGTTATAAAGCCAGAAGGAATCTTGCCTGACATTTTAGGGCTTTGTCTATTTTCATATAAGGGTATGTAAAACTCTATAAAGATGGAACACTGGCTACCAGAACAAATTCAGCATGAATGAGCTTTTTAAAACTGCATGTTCAATCAACTACTTAACTCCAAGTGACTAAACTATCAGGGGACAAAATAAATAAATAAAAACCTCTGTAGTGACATTCCAGGTTCAGAAATTAGACACGCATGGTTTCATGGAAATTATCCAGGCTTTGATTCCAGGCAGAAGTCAGTTTGAGTTCTGGCTCTGTCACTTACAAACTGACCTGGTGACTCTGGGCAAGCAGTTTAATCTTTTGACCCTCAGTGTTCTCTTCTGTGAAATGGAGATATGAACACCCTGGTTTGGAGGTATGTTGGAGGGATGAGAGATACACTAGGTAAAGTCTCAGCAGCCAGAACATAGGAGTTCCTCGAGATTTAGTAGCTCATCTTCTTGAAGAACCCAGATAAACATGGTTAGATACTTCAAATAAATGAAAAGAGACAGCCTGATAAGGAACGGCGGCCCACAGCACATGAAATTTTAATGTCAGTGACAGTTCAGGTTTGGCCCTAGTCAATAGGAACCATAAATAGCTGTGACTGAATGGCCATGTCCTCTTGAAAATGGGTTATTCGTCTGAGTCCATCTCCCAGAGGAGAGCTGCAAATACCATCAATACTGGCACTAAGCAACAGCCTTATTTATAGCCAAGAGACAGATTTCAAAGATAGAAGAAGCCAGCGAGGCTGAGCCCCCATCTGCAAGCTCCCATATTTCTAGAGGACTGAGAGGTGAGGCTGGAGGGCGGGCCTTACAGGAATGCCTGAGACAGTGGAAAAACTGTTAATAAAAGCGAGAAAAACTGAAAAGGAGAGGTTTGAAAAGAAAGAAGCCATTGAGAAGAGGAAATGCAGGTGGTGCTACATATGCCTGGCTTTGCCGAGTCAGCCACCACCCCTCACGGGGGACTGCCCTATCTTTCAGCTAACACCTAATCTTTAAAAAGTGGAAAACCTGTCAGAATCTGTCAGCATGCAGCCAGGTTCAAGTGAGGGTCAGAAAGTCTTCCCTTGGCCACACCTGCCATGAAAGCATTCCCCAGCACCTGCAGAATCAAGCCCCACTTCCTTAACTTGACTTTCAAGAACTACTGCTTAAGCAGGTGCCCCTGATTTCCCACTCTTCCCCTTCGCGCCAGCCCAGTGCGACTACTGGTGATTCCTCGTGGAGAACCACCTCCTTCAGCCGCTGGGCCAAATGCCACTCTTCCCCCCAAAATTGTCGTTGGGTATTTTCTCCAGTTACTTAAATGCTTTATCTCCTATCCTACATGTTAAGGTCTCTGAGGGCAGGATTTATGATCACTATCTCCATACTCCCTTGTAAGTTTTACGTCAACTAAAGTGTCAATAAATGTTTATTGTATGGATGGATGGATGGACAGATGGAAGAATGGACAGATTTGATGGATTACAAAGAAACCAGCCAGGGAACACATTGTCCACTAAGTCATTTGTCATCCAACACAGCCAGGAAATGGAATGTCCTGGTTATCACAATATTCTCATTAACAGAGTACCCCTCCCCCAAGACCATCCACAGACTTGTCCACTGATATTGACCTTCACAAGACTGGAATAAAATCCACCTTGCATTTCAGATGGACTAAACAATACTGTCACTCTTTGATGATTCACCAAGCACTTGGGTATCTTGCAAGACTCAGGGCTGGAAACTGCAATTGCCACTGCACCATGGTGTGTGACATGGATGGCTTACAGGGTACTGATTAAAAGAATCCCAGATAACTACGTTTGGTGAAACCATAACCGAAAATAAGTAATTTTTCCATATTCCTTTCTTCAGTGGAGACTTATAAAATTAGTCTGACCATTATATATCTTCAACCAGATGACCCTACAAATCAATGGAGACATGAAGGACACACCCCTTCCTAACTGCATGAGGTCTGGCTCTTCTGGCTCGGACCCAGTGAGCAGACCTGCATTTAGAAAGCCAGTGGTAGAAGTCATCAAGAAAACTGGCCACAGGTGACGTTATACCCTCTCACTAATCACACCCTTAATCCTAGCCACGCCCCCTCAATCTCTCCTTTACCCTTGCCAAATGTTCCTAGACCAGACCCGTGTTTGTTTGATCATTTCCCAATTCAATAAGCCACAGATGGGGTGAGGCAGAGGAAACACACGTCAAACAAGTTAGATTGCTACTATTTTTAACTTGGCTCCTTCAAGCTCTCAGGTAGAGGAACCGGTTCTGCTGCATGCTGAGTTTTTCCACTGCAAAAGCAGGGAGGAGAAGTAGGGGCTTCCGTGGACTGTACTTTATCCTCTACCAAGGGGGGAGCTCCCCAAGTACTCACTTAACATTCCCTCTCACAAGCACCTTCCCTGCGCCAGGGCGCTCTGCTCTATCCCAATTAACTCTATGCAGCACAATATCCTGTGAGGCAGGGATTGTTACCCATTTTACAGACGAGGACACTGACATTCTAGAGAGGTAAGCGGCCTGCCTATGCCACACACGGGATTTGAACCCATGTCTGTCTTCATCATGAAGCTCTGCCCTCACCATTTCCAGCAGATAACTTGGAAGGGTGTAGCATTCACACTGCCAAATGCTCTCTTGGCCCCGGTACCTGTGCCAGACTGAGCAGCTACAGCAGCCTCTGCCGTGTGAGGAGGTGCTCTCCGCTAAAGAGGGCCATTAAAGGATGAGCGGATACTAACCAGAGGAAGCGTCCCCCTGCCTGCGTTCCCAAGGCAAAGCTGACACACTCTGTGTGATCAGAGGCTCCATGTGAGTTCAACAGATGCACGGGCAATTCCATTGTATAGTTTTGATGTACAGCACCAACACGATATGCCCACCTGGAAATATTTTGGTGCCAAGAATGAACAGAAGGGAATGCACTGCAGAAATATTAACCTTGGCAGTCTCCTGCCACAGGAAACCACTGGTTGAACTTTAATGAAATCTTGCACAAGAGCAGAAACATCTGTATTGCTGATAAAAATAACCCCAGTCTGGAACGCACAATCATCTTTGCACAAGGACATGACAAACCTGGAAAGGAATGGAAAGGAGGCCTTTCTCTGTGATCAAAACAGCTGTTTATAACCGAGAGGAAGCAGCTGCCCACCTCTGTCTGTATTCTCTAGCTAAGGTTAATGGCTTCTTAGGAAAGAAACATATTCTAAATTAGTGCATATGAGGCTTTCCTAGAACGCTGATTTGTGTGGGAGAGCAAAGGTGCTGCAAATTGTCTGTCCCCATTCACTTTCTCGTCCCCACAAAACCATTCCCCGAGATAAATAAACACTGCTGTTCTCTACCAATATTGGCACCATGAGGCCTAATTGCTTTATTAGATATCCTAAATTAACAACTCATCCAAGCCAAAATCAAGACCACAGACATTCTTATTTAAAAAATACAAAAATAAGAGGCCAATTCACAGACCATGGGCACTTGGGAGAGGCCTCAGGAATCACATAAAGTTATTGCATAGTGTGGCATTTTGGGGGAGGTAGCCTTTTCTGAAGAACAAATAGCGCAGGCCCTCCTGGAACCTAGAATCAGAGAGTCCTGGGGATGGATGAGGCCTGCCAAGCCCAATCCCACTCCTTTTTGATGCACGAAGCCCTTGTACAAGCCCTGTGCCAAGATTCCTCAAACTCCCAGGGAGAAAGACCTTCCTGCCTCCAAGGGATCCACTTGATACTACTCTTAGAAAGCTCTTCCTTCCACTGAATTAAATGTTGGTCCTCATTTGGTGGGGAGAATCCCAGCAATTAATCCTTCCGGCCCTTCAGAGACAAAAGGTGGCATAATGTCTCTTCCATGAATCTTTACATCATCAAAGTATCTCAAATTCCTATAAATACTCTGCACAAGTCTTTGGTTCTCTCACCATCCCTGCTATTCCCCTCCAGAGAGGGACAGACAGAGGGTGATGATGGAGAAGGAATACAATGATAATTATTAAAACAAAAGCAATGATTTTAGCTCTTATTTATTAAGCAGGTACTCTGTGGCATACACCACACCATGCACTTTACAGGTATAGCTAATTGAATCCTCACAAAAACCCTGGGGATCAGGACTATTTATTCTCTTCACTTTACATTTTGAAGTAACGGGAGCTTAAGTGTAACTTGCCCAACGTCATCACAGAGCTAGTCAGTGATGGTGCCAGGATCTGAAATTGGATGGACTCACGCCAGAGGCTGCCCTTCTTGGTCCCCTGCCTCCAGAAGATGGGCGAAGGTGGGCACTCTCCAGCTCAGCCACATCCTCTGCAAGTGGTCCCCACTGTGGTCAGCCTGGCTCACAGCACACAGGGCTACAGAGGTCCATGTGCCTGACCCCGAAACCGCCTGACTCTACCGAGGAGACGGGGATCCTCAACAGCCGTGGCCGTGCTCTGCCTGGGGACAGGTAAGCCTTGTACGGGGAGCAGGAACAGCAGAGTGGGGGCGGGGAAGACACTTTGTGTCACTGGGCAATCTGGAGGAATGCTGGGCCTGGAGAGGACAGAGCAAAGGGACAGGTGCCCCAGGGGGACAGCACAAGGCTCGTCCCCATGGCAGCAGAGGGCTGGCAAAGGGAAACCCAGCAGGTGCAGAGAGGGCAGGTCCACTCTGCTGGCCACAGTCCGGGGCAGGCTGCGTTATCACAGGCTGACTTTGTGTCCCCTCCCCGCACTGGGACAGGGCCCGGCTGTTGCCAAACTGGTTGGACTAAGTCACAGACAGTAAAAATGACCTGTCTGGCTGCCATATTCCTGATCAAAGCTGACTCATTTCAAAGGCGAACTGTCAGCAACTTGGGAGATTGCAATCAGACGAGGAAAAATAAACTATAAGGTTACTTCAGGGGTTAAAAAACAAAACCTCCCTGAAAAAACAAAGTTATCTTTTGTGCTTCTGAATTTTTCAGTCCTAACAACTCCACGAGGAAGCTTAACAGACACTAATTAGAGAATACTTTTGGGTCCTGAGGTAAGAGCTAATGTTCACTTGGCCTCACACTTTGTCTAGGATGGGGAGAGTTTCTGAAGCTGTGAGCTTAAATAATGACCCAAGGCTTCAGACCAGGCGGGGATCCCAGGTATCTGAGATCCCACTGTGCTTCAGCACACACTCACGTTTCGCTCACGGCGCAACCAAGGCAGAGAGCTTCCGAAAGGTCCGTGCACGCACACGTCTGTGCACACACGCATAGACATCCCACACACCTCACACACACACACATCTATACACACATGCATACAGACACCCCACACACCTCACACACACACATCTATACACACATGCATACAGACACCCTACACACCTCACACACCCTACACACCTCACACACACACATATATACACACACATACAGACACTCCCCACACCTCACACACACAAACACACGCATACAGACACCCTACACACCTCACACACACACGTCTATACACACACACATACAGACACCCTACACACCTCACACACACGCACCTATACACACATGCATACAGACACTTCACGTCTACACAGACACACACAGACACTCCACACACCTCACACACACACATACAGATACCCCACACACTTCACACACACCTATACACACACACATACAGACACCCCCCGAACACACCTAACACACACACATCTATACACACACAGACACCCCCCGAACACACCTAACACACACACATCTATACACACACAGTCACCCCCTAAACACATCTAACACACATACCTATACACACATGCACACAGACACCCCCCGAACACACCTAACACACACACATGCACACAGACACCCCTCCCCCCCAACACACACACATGAAGCCCATTCTCCTTTCGTCTCTCTTCTTTCTCAGAAAGACAAAGAATCACCAAGCTGTCAAGCCATGGTCACCATAAGCTTACATTTCATGATAATTTGGCTTAAGATCAGTTCAGGGCCTGGATTTTCAAAGTCAAATAATTTGGTCAAGAGAGGCATTTTCTGAGCAGGTCCCAGGGTATCTACTTAGAAATAGGAAGAAGAATTAATTTACATTGATGTGTTGGAGAGAATGGAAGTTTTTCTTGCTTCTCAAACCATGGAGACTTGAAAACTTCTACGAAGTCCATACGTGTGCCCAGGAAGAGGCAGCCTTGCCCAGGCTCCTAGGAGCCAACTAGGGTCCTCTCTTTCCCCTTGTGAGGCTTTGGGCCACTGCCCCCATGCCAGAACGTCCAGAGGACCCCACAAAACTCAGGCTCATCAGAAGTGGGCCCAGCCCCACTCTCCCCGCACAGAACTGCCAGCGAGGACCCCACGCTCCACTGCCAGTGGGACGGACGAAGGCGCAGTGGGGGCGATGGAGACCGTGGCTGAGGGAGCACAGGGAAACCATCACTCACGTCACAGCTGCATTAATCAAAGCGTGTCAATTTAGGAGAAGATGAGGGGCTCCCGTGGGCCCCAGGAGGCTGTCAAGATACGGTCTCCTCTCCAAGTTTGAGGCCCTGGGCAGAAGCCCAGGGGCAGTTAAAATAATTTCTCCATCAAATTACTCTTGTGAGAAGGAGTGTGTTCCAGCCTCCTGTTGATTGCTGAAAGTCACTTGAGTCCACACAAAGTAGAGTCTCTCAGGGCTCTGGTGTCCCCATCAATACATATGGAATATGGCAAGGGGGAGACAAAGGAAAGAAGGGCCCAAAAAGCACTCACACACCTGCTGTCACCACTGTTACTGCATCTGGGACTCCAGTCTCTTAACAGTTTGCAGATGCTCTGCAGGAAAAACAAGCAAATGCCGGACTGTCCTGGCAGAGGTAGGTGACAGACCTTCTGAAGCTCAAGGAGGATCCCCCAGCCTTCCCTTGCCCCAGGACCCCTGAAGCAGCAGTCCTTTCCCCACACCAGACACACCACTGCAGGTGTCCCGGCCACTTGCAGCCCCGCACCTAAGTTGACCAGTCTTGGGAGACACCAGGTTCATCGTACAGGGCGCTGATTCCACATCTCACACTACCTTCCCACAACAAGACCCGATGGCTAGTTCAGTCTATTCATCTGAGGTTGTAGCTTCTTAGCAGAGTTTTGGCGACAGGTATGCAGCACTCTGAGAATTTGTAGGACTAAATCAGTGAAGATCTGTAATCCGGAATGTCTTCTTCACTCTTCCTTACCTTTCTACATCTTATAAAATGTTCTATGCTGGTCGTTCCCTACCTGTGGGCCTAGGATCCCTGGGGTCCTTGAAGATGAAGCAGGGGGATTCCTGAGAATTCCCACAGGCACAAGAATGCTGTCAGTCAATCAATCAAGGAGAATGGCTGGCACATTTGCCACAGGGTCAACCTTCAGTAATTGCTACATTTGTTTCTTGCCACTCCCCCGTTCAACTTTCAGGACCATCCCATTACCTGCAGGATGGAGTCCCAACTCCTGAGACCTTGGCAAGGACTTGCAGGACTTGGCCTCTTCCCAGCCCTCCCACCTTAAAGCCCCCTCCTGCACCCCCTCTGAGTGGAGGGGAGGGGATGTGTGCTGGGGCGGAGGGATTAAAAGAATACCAGCTAGGCTACTCCCCCAGTTTAGATCTATGGATTGGGGATTTTGCTTCCAAGAATCCATAGATTAATAGGAGGAAGTCGGGCATTACTGGGAAAACTGCAGGCTTTGAAATCAGTTAAACGTAGATCTAAAAATCCCTTCTACCACTTGGTAACCTCACAACAGTTACTTAATATATTTGAACCTCAGAAAAAATATCAGTTCCTCTCTCTTTGCCCCTCCTCTTCTCCTAAATTGACACATTTAGTCTGATTAACACAGGTATCACGTGAACGAAGCTTTGCGATAACCTGTGCAAAGCACCTGACACAGTGCCTGGCACAGTGTTGGTGCTGGACCCCAAGAACCTCAACTCAGGCTTCCAAAGCAGAGTTAAACTCATGCGGTGCTTTGTCCACAGTCAGAAACAAGCGTGAGGACTCCCCGTGGCCGGCCTCCTTTCCGATAGTCCACGAGTGTCCTTCTCGGCATCCCCACTCATGCATGACCCACTCCTTCCCGTATCTTTTTAAAGCCACTTTCCCACAGCAGAGGAGACTGGCAGTGACGATTTCAAACCAGATTTATGAAAACCCATAACTAGAAGATTAAAATTCCAAATGTCATCTGGATAAGACGGGCCAGATGCCTGGAGAATTGCAAAAGCCTCAAGCTCTTTGCACTGGCAGAGAAGTCAGATTGGTCAAGGGGTTCATGTCTGAGTGTTTCTCTTATTGAGAATGAACTTCAGTCTATTACAGAAAAGAAGAGACGCCTTTCAATTGGACTGAGTGAGTGGGTACGCTGTGCATTTGCTAGACGAACCATCAGCTGGTGTGTAGTGTGGGCTTTTATGCACTGGGAGGCAACTGGGATCCAGGTGGCTCGCTGGCCCTTCTCCTGGGCGCGTCTGGGATGTGTGCCTGTCTATACTGAGGCCTTCTCCAGGGACCAGAGGGAGGGGATCAGAACAGGGCCACAAGGAAAGAAAAGCCCTCCAGTCTGAATTCTTAGGACCAGGCTCACACCAACCAGCTTCAGCTGGTCACAGCCACAGATACCAAACTGCCAAAAAGGGAAAGTGACAAATATTTCCAGAACTCCTACCATATGCATGCCCACCATGATGAATGCTCTACAGCAGCAGTCCCCAACCTTTCTGGCACCAGAGACCAGTTTCCTGGAAGACAATTTTTTCACAGACTGGAGGTGGGGGGCGGTGGTTTCAGGATGATTCAAGCACATTACATTTATTGTGCACTTTATTTCTATTATTATTACATTGCCACTTGCCACTCACTGAGAGGGTTTTGATATAAGTCTGGAAGCCACAGATTTATTATGGTCTCTGTGCAGTCAAACCTCTCTGTTAATGATAATCTGTATTTGCAGCCATTCCCCAGCACTAGCCTCAGTGCCTCAGCTCCACCTCAGATCATCAGGCATTAGATTCTCATAAAGATCACGCCCCCTAGATCCCTCGCATGGGCAATTTACAGTAGGGTTCGCGCTCCTATGAGAATCTAATGCCACTGCTGATCTGACAGGAGGCGGAGCTCAGGTGGTGGTGTGAGCGATGGGGAGCGGCTGTAAATACAGATGAAGCTTTGCTTACCTCCCGCTGTGCAGCATGGTTCCTAACGGGCATGGACTGGTACCAGGGGTTGGGAACTGCAGCTTTACAGTGATGACTGCACTGAGTCTTTAGGATTTAGGACACCCTGATGAGGGTCACTGTTATCTGTCCTGTAGAGAGGAGGAGACTGGTGCTCAGGGAAGCTAAAGCAAGTTGACCATGTTCTAAAAGCCCCACACACGAAGTGGCAGAGTAGGCATTCAAAGCAGGTATTTCTGAATTCAAAAATCCACCCATCGTCCTAGAACTGGCTCCTTTCACGGAGAACCGTCATGTCTTATTGTCCAGTTCCACGGAGGCTGGCCCACTCCCACTCACCACCATGACCAGAGTAGCTCAGGTAGGAGGAGGATAAATCAAATCGTCCACGTCAAGACATTAAAAAATAGTACAGAAAAGAAAAAGAGAGAATAAATGGTTTTTAAAAGTTGACCTTTGGCCATAGTCTAAGGTCAAAATTATCAGTGAGTAAAGGGAAAATGTTTTTCAAAAGGAACCTGCTTCCCTGGCCAAACCAAAAGCCTAAAACCTGCTGAAATTCAGGAATTGTTAAGGGAAGAGTTTATGCTCTTTGAAAAGCCAATGAAGGAGGAGGCAGGCAAAAACCTAAATGAACAAAAAGCTCATCTACTGCTCTTGTCTCTTAGCTGCTCTCTGCCTCTGGCCTTACTTCATGCCCACCAAGCCCACACTATCCGGCCAGATCCATCTGCAGAATCCACCACATCACTCTCCAGCTCTCAAACCTCCAGGGACCCCTCTTGTCACTTGAGACCAAGTCCAGTATCCTTGGTCTGGCAGTCAGGGCTCATCATAACCCAGCCTCAGCCTCACCTCCACCCCCCCTTCCCTCCACAGAGAGGCAGTGTGGCTTAGAGACTGGGCACATAGGTTTCCGGGTCAGCCTAATAGCTGTGTGACCGTGAGCAGGAAGTGGCCTACTTAGGCTCTCTGAGGCTAAAATGGGGCAAAGTAACATTCAGAGGAAGAACTAAATCACTGCATGTAAAACAATTTCAGTACAATGCATGGTACCTAGAAAGGGTTCAAAAAAAAGGAAGATGGAGATTTTCAAGCCCTCATGCCAGCAGATAGGTTGAAAGCATTGCACTGCCCCACCTCTGACTTTCCCTGACCAAGAACTTCCCTACCACATCCCTCTATACACCCTGACCAGATTTCTGCAAGGTCCAGATTAAGCCAATACTGTTCTCTCCTTCATGTGACTTTGTTGGTACTTATTGCTTGTTACCACGTAGCTGAGATTTGCACGGTTACCCTGGCTAGTAGTCTGCCTTATCTCCCAGTGGTTATATTGTCTATTGGCACTTGGTATCCATCGTTGCCCCCTCTTAAGTCCACCTCTCCCACCCCCATGTTGCAGGGTCCAGAGGCTAAGGCATTCCCAGACTCCCTTGCAGCTGGGGTTCTGGGTTTAATTCAGGTTCTGCCAATGAGTTGCACCCGAACGAAGAGTGAGGCAGTGGCCCTCTTTCTTGCTGTAACAACAGAAGTTAGGAGGGTACAGTTGGACTTTTGGTTTCAAGCCAAACTACCAAAGCTGAGCAACTCTAGACTTAACTTCTGTTCTTTCAGAAATTCCATAAGTATCCATTTCCCTGTATTAGATCCCTTCTGCTTGAGTTACCTAGAATGGTTTCTGTTTTCTGGACTGACCCCCAACTGATTAAGTCTCCAATTTGCTCTTCAGCTCCTTAAACTCAGTAACTGTGCACCACATCATCTGTATGCAGTTCGGTGCCTCTCCCTACTCTCAGGAACAGCTCACTGTGTGCGTCCACGGGGGGATCTAGATTCACGTGCAGTCAGCTCAGCCCATATGGGCACCTCCTCAAAGCCACTGCAGCCTGTGCAAGTGACAAGGAGGGTGTATATTGCCCAACAATGCCCAGAGCCAAGGAGGGCTCAGAGTATCTACAACATCTTCCACTGGGAAAAGAAATAACTGCCAACGTATGTCCCATGGCAAACCGGAAGGACAAGCAGATCTGCTGCTGAGACAAATTTTCATCTCACTTTCCAATCCACATAGGAGGCAAATTCAGCACTAAGGGTTAGACTAAAACTTTCTAATTATCCTGTGAGCTTTGGTAGTTCCTCCTCCTTCCCCTTGTCTTTCCTCCTTTCTCTTTGGTCAATAAGAGTTAGATTTACTTTATAAATCTGTTTCACGAAGTGTAGTAGATGAATCACTGATGGCAAAGATTTGAGACTGTACACAGGTGGAAATCTTATCTGAATAGCTATGTATTTATTTTCATGATTACCTTCTATTATGCCTAATGATACTGCTTTTGCATTTACAGTCGGAATATACCATTTCTTCTTTACATAAATTTATTCAAATTAAATAGTCAATTTGAAGAAAACTAGTAAATACATAAGCAATACAAGTGGTAGACAAATATGGCAGAAATTATAAATATGGTATAAGAATGACTAAGCTTGGGTGACACTAACTTAAATTTTACAAATATTTTCTGGGGAATTTGAAATATCTAATCTACTTGGCTTATCAGGACAGTTATGCGATGGCTCTGAGAATGTTCATAATTCATTTTAAATAACTTTCTGTCCCATTTCTCTTCTAAATATCTTGGGAATAATTTGGTCTTACAGGAAAACTGTCAGATGGAGGCAGGAATTTCAATAGCCTTGCACAAATTGTGGCACTGGGCGGGTTATTCAAACTTGCTTGGTAGGAAGCTACTGAACGTGCCCACTCCACAGGGTACTGAGTAGGACAGAAAGATGCAGCTATACCTTTTAAATTAAATCAAGGATTTCCATGACTGTCTTTATTTAAATTGTTTTCTCTAACTGCAGTTTTACATACACACACACACACACACATATATATATATATATATATGATCTTAGAGTTGGAGGAGGGGAAAAGTTTGCAATAAAGTATTCAAACACATGAATGTTAACTGGGAAACACCACAGAGCTATGGCTGCAGAGCTAAGGTCTCCCCAGAACACAAAGTCACAATTATGTGAGGGAAAGGGGAATGGCATTTTCTCCCCAGTCATGCCATAAAAATGCTACTGGCACTTAGGGCATCTCCCCCACAGCCCATCGGAAGAGGGTGTAAGAGACAAGATGAGGAACAAAGCCAAGGAAGTAACTCACAGCTAACAGGACAGGAGGCTGCTGCGTGCCCTGTGGACTGACTACCGCGGCCATTTGTAGCAGAGATGTCACAGAATATATCTTACAATGTTTGACACGGAAAAAAGTCTTCTGGGGAAATAGTTCTTATATTCATTATAAATAACATATTATTATTTTGACCCTATGGGCTCACAAAACTTTTTGAAGGGTGGGGTCATGCCTGCTTTGTAAGGCAACTGGGTTGAATTCTTCAGCAGCTATAGAGACGTAAGACTGGAAATCTATCCACAGCGCAGGATCTCAGCGAGGATGTGAGGAAGACACCAGGATGCAACATAACCAATGTAACAATAGGATGCTTGGTGTGGGATCCTAGAAACGGTGGTGGTGGGCGTCGGGGAGGAGCCACTGCTGCCTTAGGTGAGATGAGAAGGACGCCTCCTTACAACTCCAAGTACAGAGGACGCTGCTCAAGGTTCATTTAACAAAAACTTACCAGGCCCTAGCTTTGAACCAGATACTGTGCTAGCTACCAGGAATTCAGTAGAACACCAGGCAGACACATCCCTGAAGTCAAGGAACTTACCGTCAAGTTGGGTGAGAATGGTAATGAACAAGTAAAAACACTTACACACAAAGTGATTTTAGCGTGTGACATGCCACGAGGGGCCTAAGCAGTGTGTGGTGCGCGTGAAGCAGTGACTGAAGGGGGCGCTATGGGCGGGTGGGCCAGGGAGGCCTCTCTGAGGATAAAATGAGAAGGAAGCATCCTGGGCAGAGTCAGGTGAGAATATTCTGGAAAAAGGGGACAGCCAACACAAAGGTCCTGCGTGGGAAGGAGTCCCAGGTGCCTGTGGCTGAAGAAGCAAGGGTAACTTAGGACGTTGTCAGGAGGCAGGCAGGGGCCTGCAGGGCCACGATGGTGGCACTGGATTTATCCTACATGCAACGGGCAGGCGTGGAAAGGTTTACACAGGGAGCAACACAATCTAAGTTTTCAATAGCTCACTCTGGCCACCTGTAGGAAGAATGGGCTGAGGGTGGGTCAGGAATAGAGGCAGGGAGCCCAGGCTACTGGAATAGTCCAGCTGCAAGAGGCGTGGGCCAGGTGACAGGAGTGGAGATGGAAGGAAGTGAAGAAAGCTAGTTAAGAAGGAACGCTAGCACTGGGCGTGCTTTGGCACTGAATCGAAGCTTCCTGAATGAAAATGTTATACCCCGGCTGGAATTTCAGCTGATTTGATTGGCTTTTCTAAATTCAATCATCACAGAAGTGAAAACGATTATATACACATACAATAGCTCCAAATCAGAGACGGACAACAAAAGACATCTTCAAATTTAACAACGATCAATTGTTGTGATATAACATATGCATTGATTGAGACAAGCGCAGGGGAGCATCTCCATCCATATTAAAGGAAAAAGCAGCTCACTCAAAACTGAGCTGTCAGGCTCTCCCCGTCTTCCATGCCTCTTCTGACCCCTCACGACCCCTCATGACCTGAGTCCAGTCTTACGTTGCAGTTTCAAAGTTAAGCACCCAAATCTCCCCGGAACGAACTGTAACTTCCAAGGAAGAACGTGTTCTGGCATTATGCTTCAGTAAACCCAGAAGGCATGCTGAGATAAGAGTATTAAGGGAACCTATTAATGAAGCCGGAAGTTTCAAATAAAGCAGAAGAGATGTCCCAAAGGGAGACATAAACCAGACAGAGCCTGCATCCCGGCAGAGGCTGAGGGAGTCAGTAATTGCTGGCGAGTTTGCAGGGAAGACCTTTTCTGCCCAGCCTCCTCAAAGAGCAGCACAGTCGTGGCAGCAGGGGCGAGCAGAGGTTTTTCTCTATCCCTCTGGAAGCTTGATGTACATCCAGACAGTCAGGACACGCGTCATCAGTGGGCCCAGAAAATGGTTCTTGTTCACAAAGAGTGCTCTCCCCTGAAGCAGACGTGGGTGCTAGCTCGGTACAACGGGCCGAAGGGCTGGCCAAGCCCTGCAGAGGGCAGGAGGAGGGGGCTGTGCCCTGCTGCCTAGAACCACATCTCCCAGCAGTGAGGGCTTCGACTTCCAGGAGAACTTTTGAGTGGGAGCACAGGGGGGGCTAAGCGATCTGTGACAGGCAAGAATGTCACTGGCACAGAGCTCCTAAAGCCTGTAGTCTGGATCTAAGCATGTGTGCGTTGGGGAGACAGGCAGGAAGGAAGGTTTCCCTCCTCAGTTTCTGAATTTAATCACCTCCCGCTGCCCCGCAGGTATACAAATAAGCCACACGTGTGCAGAACAAGCACTCTCCCCCACGCCCAGGGCTGTCCTTTTCTCACCGGGGCCCAGCACTGGTGCTGTGCAGAGAGGGTGGAGGAAGTGGAACATTTGCAAAGCGTCTCTGAGGGGTAGGCATTCTGTTGCACCTCTGCTCACACAGGTCTACCACACAGCCCTGCTAAAAATCCTCTTAGGTGGGAAGGAATGACCATCTCCACAGCAGAGTGGAGTAAGTGAGGCCCAGAGTCACATAACAAGTGCACGGCAAAACTGAGATTTAATGAGTCAATCCCAAGGCTCATGCTGTTCCTACACCTGCCACCTGCTGTCATCCTCACCTCCTGCCACACTCTCTTCTAAGGAAACTGAGGGCCCACTCTCTGGATGGCTATGGCCTGGGGTCCCAACCCAGTAACTCAGCTTGCCCCATCTCTTACCTAGCTCAAGAAAGGTGACCAGTCACAGATGTTCTCACTTGAAACTCTTTTTCAGGGAGGAAAGAACTCTACAGCACCCCAACTCTGCTAGCGTGGGTATTCACCAACAGCAATAGGATGGGGTCTCTCTCATCTGCAGATGAAGGTGTTCCTCTGAACGGCTCTCAGGCACAGCTTCTTCCTGCCATGCTAGCGTGTGCTCCCCATGGGCTCCACACCCGGGCCAGGAAAGGGAAGGAGCTTGGCGGGCTTGACTTGCTCAGAGGCCTCAGCGATTGGTGCATGTAGCGTGCGGGGCAGGGTGCGTAGAGAAGGGAGGGACTCCAGGACACAGTTCTCTTGCCTTGCCCTCCTCTCATCTGGCAGCTGGTCAGGTGGTAAATGGTTAACCTGGGAAGGTACTCCCATCCTCCTCTGGTGTCCTCAGTGTGAATGAAGTCACCCTGGCAGGACTCTTCTGCGACCAGGACCTGGCACACTTCCACTTAATGAGTGGTGAAGGGTATAGATTTTTCGAGCCAGATAGATCTGGGTTCAAAATTGTGGCTCTCCCTCTCACTAACTATGTAACTCTGGGTGAGCTGGTATCTTCTGCAACGTAGTTTACTTATCTATTGAACCAGGACAATAACAGTACTTACGTCATCGGGATGTCGTGCAGATAAATGATAAAATGCACATAAAGGCATAGAACAGTGCTCGCCACCTAGGAAGCGCCCAGCAAATGCCAACAAATAAAAAAATGCAAGTAATAATTCTCTTTAAGTGAATAAGTCATGGAAGCTGCAGGTCTTCCCTGGAAGTGACAGCAGATCCAGCCCTAACAGTACTCCCTTTTAAAAACAGAAAGAGAAGGAACAGCTATTAAGCACTGACTTGGTGTCAGATGCTGTGCTAGCTGCCTCACACCTTGGGAGGCAGTAAAAGATGCAATCATTTACCCAGGGCCCACTATTCAGGCAGGTGCCTCGTACACATGATCTCTAATTCTATTCAACAGTTCTGCTAAGCCAGAGTTATTCTTACAGAGGAGGAACTGGAGGCTCAGCAATTCAAATCACTTGCCCAGAGTCACACAGCCAGTGAGCAGCAGTTGGAAGTGACACAGTAACAAGAGCAGCATTTGCATAGTCCTTGTGCTATGCCAGGTATTGTTCCAATCCCTTAACATATACTAACTCATTTAATCCTTTGTATACCTCAGTGGGGAGGGACTATGATTATCCCCACTTCACAGATGAGTAAAACTGAGGCCCAATAGGTTAAGCAAGGTCATACAGTAAACAGATGGGCTGGAACGGGAATCAAGGCAGAGGCCTTGCTCTAACCATTGCCCCAACTACCTCTCATGTCAAAAAGCCCTTACTCTGCTCCGCCTCTAAGAATGAAAACTAATGGTTGCTGAGGATACTCTTCTAACAAGAGACAACTATGTTGGGATAAAAAATGCACTGGGCTGGAAGTCACAGACTTTGGGCTGTGATCTTAAGCACATCACTTTCCTTCTCTGGATGTCAACTGGCCCAAGCATAAAAGGATAGGTTTGGATTAGAACTCTGCATTAAAAACTTGCAGCTCTAACAGCATATGGTTCTCTGAATTTGGCCTTTCTCCTTCCTGAGGAAGACCATGGAGTCTATGAAAATGTGGGCTGAGGTTGCTGACAGGCCCTTCCTGGAGCAGCCAAAGCGTATCTAATGGAAGAGACAGCACGCGGCCGGGTGCATGAGAGCCGCCCACGGGCAAGCATCTGAGGCTGGGAGATCCTGGGCAATTTACCAGGCCCTCGGTTTTTCCCCTTTGGCAAAGACAGGGAAATAACTTGCCTTAGTGGGTTGCTCTGAGGTCATAAAAATGGTCATAAAGCATTTTCCCAGATTCAAAGTCCAGGTTTGTAAAATGCTCTTGAACTCAGCCATGAGAAGAGTAATCAGAGAAGAAGTCGGGACTTTGCAGGATTCCCAGAAAGCAGTCTGAGAATGTAAAAAATCTTCATTACTTCTCCATGCTTCTTACAGCTGAGAGTCTGGTCCAGAAGAGGGGGAAGGGGGGAAGCCCCAGTACTAATTTAAAGCAACTCGAAAGATATTCAAAATAGTGCCATGCTGTTTAGCACATTATATGCTATTCTGTTCTCCAAAGTCTTCATCTCTCCCACCTGACAGCAAATTCTGAGGCTATGAAATTAGTCTTTCTCTCATCAAGACCTGTTGAATGACTGATTCATTTTCAAGATGATACCTGAGTATGCTCCTCTGTATATTCACCTGTCTAATTTTCTTCTTTTTCTTAAGTGCCTTGATCCAATTTAAATCAGCAAACATTTAATGAATTTCTACTATGAGCCAGGAAGTGTGTCCTTTGTGCATTCCAGTTACTTCTACAGGCTACAGTAATAATAAAGGCTGGAAATAGCATCAGTGTCTAGACTTGGGGCTGGAAGAGGAGGATCAAACCTTCCCTTCCTGAAGGTTTGAGAAGGTCAAAGGATGGATCTTGGGATTTCAACAACTTGCTTAAAAGCTGTTTATTTCAATCATTTATAGCATTTCAATCATTTAATAAAATATTACATAAGAATGAGCTATGCATCCATTCAACAATGATTTCTTGGGCATCCACTCTTTAGTAGGCAGTATGCTAACTATCCTGAGAAATTTCAAGAAGAAAACTGGCATATTACTGATTTTATTGGAAGATTAATTCCAGAAATCTGCTGTTACCAGTTTTAAACTAGAGAAATGGTATCCCTCTTCCTCAAGAAGGATGAAGTGATTAATTTGTTTATTTAGTCAAATAAATGAATATTTACTGAGCACCTATCTTTCGCCTGGCAGGGGTGATGCTTTAAAAGGAGTCAAGCAGGCCTCACAGAGGCCAGCAGTTTGATTAAGAAGAAAGCCAATTACTAACCAGGGTAGGTGCTATGAAGGAAAAAACCAAAGGACTCAGATTTTGAAGGGATAGCTCCATGAGACAGGTGGATCACGGAAGGTCACTATGAAAGTGCTCCATTTAAGTGGAGTACTGAAAAATAAGAGCCAGTCACATAAAGAGCAGGGGGAAGGGCCTTCCAGGGCAAGGGAATGCCATGGACAAACTCCCCTAGGCAGGAAAGAGCTTGCTGCGTTCCAGGAGCCGGACGGTGCAGTTGTGGCCTGGTGAGCAACTGGAGGGGGTACAGGTAAGAGAGGGGAGGAAGCGGACCAGAGCATGCAGCTCTTCTAAGCCTTAGTGAGCAGTTCGATTTTATTCTTTGTGCAAGGGGAAGCCACTGAAATGTACTTAAAGCAGGAGAGTGACATGCTGCCATTTCTGCTTTGACGCCACTCTTGGTCTGTATGGAGAATAGACTGGAAGCAGGCAATAGCGAAACTGTGGAGATGGGCTGGGGACAATTGCAGGTCTCTGAGTGAAAGACAAAAGTGACCTCATCTATGAGATAATGAGAAGTGATTGGATTTCGTATCCATTGTGGAGGCTCAAACAGAAGCACTTGCTACTGGAATGAAGGAATGCAGAAAAGCAGGATTCAAAGGTGACACCTCAAGCCCTGGCTGGAGCAGCTGGTTAGTGATGGGACCATTTACGACAGTGGTTCTCAACCAAGGGCAATTCTGACCCCTAGGGGACATCTGGAACTTTCTGGAGACATTTTTGATTGTCTCTCCTGGGGTTGCTACTAAAGATTCTACAATGGGTAGAAGCCAGGGATGCTGTTAAACATCCTGTAATGCACACGACATCCCTCCCTCCAAACAAATGATCGTCTGGCCCAAAATGTCAATGGCACCATGGTTGAGAAGCCTCGACTTACAGAAGAGGCAAGAGTGAGGGTGGAGGACTGTTGAGAGGTTCCTTAGCACTGCACCTGGGACATATTAAATTTGAAATATTCATGTTAAATTGTCCTTGGAACCACACTGCTTGGAATGGAGAAAAGTAAAACGCAGGACTGGCATCCGGGTACTTTCAAGGAGAACAGGGTGAGTCCTCTCTCTGAACTAGGAAAACCAAGCAACCCATGACCCTCTCTTCTGCTAGCTAAATTACGAAATAAAGTTCATAAAATCAATGAAGTGTAAGTCTTTACACTTGCCATTCACCCTATTTACAACTCTCCCTTTCTCCCACCTCAAATTTCACCAATTCTTCAGCCCAGCTCCAAGTCCTAGACCTGGGTGGCTTCCCTACGGACACCCCTCCTTGCTGGGTCTGAATTCAAAGGAGCCTGGATTTTCCAGCACCTCTCTAGGTACGTCATCACGCCGTCACACACATATCTCTAAGATTTCCGACACCCCGTGAGAAAAGGACCCCACCAATCTTCCAGGAAGAGAAACTGAAGCTCAGACAAGTAACTGCCCAGTTCACAACGATTTGTACTAAGTTCTTTCCATTTCCCAAATCAATGCATCACACAGGCGGCCTCTCTTTGATCTCCTACGGCACTTCATCTACAGCCTTTGGATGATTTCTGTGTCCTCCTTTAAAACACAACAATCGGGCACTCTGTTTTCCCATGCGGACAAGTGGCTAGCACACAGCTCTTTTTTTAAAATTTTATGTTTTAGTTTTTTTTTTTTTTTACAGGTTCTTCCTGTATTGTCCAGGCTAGAGTACAGTGGCTATTCACAGGCACAATCATGACACACCATGGCTTCAAATTTCTGGCCTCAAACAATCTTCCTCCCACCTCAGCCTCCCAAGTGGCTGGGACCACAAGTGCACGCCACCGCACCCAGCTTAGCACCCAGCTTTGGCTCAGCAACCTGTAGGAGTGTGTTCCCTCTGGGTCAGTCCAGCCTCTGCAGCTAGTCTGTTGAGAACTTGATAGCAGGGAACTATGTCGGGGAGGAAGTGATCTCCTCCCCTTTTCCCTCTCTCCCACATTCCACTTGGATTTCCAAAAGAAGAAAGCCCTGTCTGTTTCTGGGCTCCTCCTCCACACTCAGGTCACTCCCACAGGAGAAGCGTGTGTAACCTGACCTGGCAAAGATCAGTGCTCTTATGGGGCCCCCGCTTACCGGTGGGTAGGCTGATGTGTTAAGGGCGGGAATGAAGCTCTACGCAATCTCTTTTAATTCTAGGGCACGGGCACCTCTGGCTTTCTCTCTACCTGGGCGTCCAGGTGGTCAGACATGTTGGGTTGACCCCGTGGGCCAATTCAAGGGATGAAAGGCAGGCAGATTTCCTTTGGACTCAGTTCTAAGTCACATTCATAATTTATCCGATGTCCCGGACTTGGGGAGTTAAAAGGTGCCTACCCAGGTTAATAGAGGCCACTGGACTTTGTCCGCAGGAAGGGAGGAGGGATGAGGGCATAGTTGTCGCTTATGTTGGATTCACATCCTCCTTTTCACAGTTTGGACCATAGTTTAGATAAGTGTTCAGTAAAACTTGAAAATGATATAAATAACCCCCAACATGGTCCTGCCAAAACCAATCCACTGTGTCCTGTTCCCTCTCTCCTACCTGCTGCTCCCTCCTGATTCTCCGGTTTCTCACAGAGACCCAGACCCGTCAACGCCCAGCCTGGGACAAGCAGCAAAACCCTGAGAGAACTGGGTCTCATGGCAACTGAATTCTGATAGAAAGGGCCTTGTAGGTTCCTCCAGATCTCAGTCCAGGCCCCCACTCCCCAGTGAGGGTAGGTGAAGGTCTCATCTCCTGTGCACGAGTGTGTAGAGAGGAGTATGGACGAGAGGGACGGGGAGGCAGGCAAAAGACAGGCACAAGGTGGGTCTCTTCATCCCCCCTGTTCCTTGTGCTCAGTCTGCCTGGGGAGCCAGGAGCCACCACACTAGAAAACTCCCGGAATAACTGCCACTGTCTAGGACATCCCAAGCAACTACAGAACCCGGAAACACCCAGCCAACATTGAATCTGGAGTGGACCCCTGATGGGAAGGAACCAAACTGCGGCCAG
Organism: Avahi laniger; assembly: GCA_963575035.1. Classification (NCBI taxonomy): domain Eukaryota; kingdom Metazoa; phylum Chordata; class Mammalia; order Primates; family Indriidae; genus Avahi; species Avahi laniger. Next base: position 64,885 of record CAUYSK010082635.1, read on the forward strand.
GACCGAGCGATTTGGAACGCACAGAGAACCCAAGAATCCCTGCCAGCCACTGCTTGGATTCACTCTAGTTATTTCATTAACCTTGCAAAAATCAACCCAACATTTTCCATGATTTAACTTTGCATTATGTTGAAAATCAAAATGGTGACTATATAGCTGTTCCATTAACTGGACACTTAGTGTAGTGTTGGCCAGGTGTTGTGTTCTTTTGGGGGATACAAAGATGATGGAGACTCAAGTGCTGTCCTCCCAAGGCTTAAACTTTAGCAGGTGTCTGCATAGGGTCAGGGTAAGCCGGGAGCAAGGTGGTGACATGGGAAAGAGGAGTCTTTCTCCGCAACTGCTGCTGTGCAGACATAAGCAACAGGGCTTAGCAGCTGAAACATCTGGGAACTGCAATACAGATGGCACTGAAACTCCAGTTGCCTCCTTGACGAAGTCCACTTCACTTGTATATCAATCTCCACATCCTTATAACAGAGAACACTTCTGGGAATCAAGTGAAAAGGACAATGCATCAAGCTTCAAATTCCTAACATTGTTTCTTTTTCTTTTTTGATCGGCTTGCTAGCCAAGAAGGTCCATGAATAGAAGTTTTCCCTCCCCACCTGGTGTAACGTAGGTGTGCAGCCATCCTTTACTGAGTGATAAGTACCTTGGGAAGGAGAAAGGGCAGAGAGCAGGTAGCACATATTCAGGAAACAATATAAAACAAACCTATTTGTCCCCCCAAGCCGTCCTAGGTTGGGAATCTAGTTATTCAAATAAGGGCCCCCTTAAACGCAAATAGAGTTCAATCTGGAATAATACCTAACAAGAGAGGCAGTGAGGCAACTTCTAAGGACAGACAACTACCCTGTCTATAGTTTCCCATTCTTCCCCATACAGCGGCCAGACATTACTTTGTGGAGAGAACATTTACTACTGCAGTTAGTACTTAAAAAAAAAAAAAAAAGCTAACCAATGCAATAAACTCAGTTCATTTAATTTCAAAACATGAACTCATTGCTATCTCAGGAAATATCACCTTACTCTTTAGATTAAATGTTATCCCAAGTCTAGAGGCATTTGACAGTGAGAAAGTAATATACTTTAGTTGGCTTCTCTGGGCTCAAGTTTCACCAAAACAAGTTTCGTACAAAGATTAGCCAAGTGCCGGGTAATGGGATATGGCAGGGTTACGTCATCTGCGGCCCATTTCCAAAGAAACATGGCTTTTCCAGGTGGAATTCTAAGTGCTCTCTCCTCACTCTTTATAATCTTTGCTACACCAATTTGCAGGATGGGTAAGGGCAGATGCACTGAAACAGGCTGCAGGCCATGAGCTTTGGGCAGGTCATTTCAGCTCCCTGGGTCCCTCCTTCCTCCATTGGGAGGTGGATTGTTGGGGGCCATGTGTCATGGGGCCTCTTCCTGAACTAACATCTGAAGATTCTTAATCCTGGACTCTGCTGTCCAAACTCTTCCTGGGACTGCCCCAGTATAGTCTCCTGACCAGTATACAAATCCAGCATTTGAACTGTACGTACGTCTTACGTTCTATGAGAATGGATGGAGCCAACTACTTGGCAGATCAAGTCAACGTCTCTTCCAAATCCACTGCTCGGCCAAGTTTCCAAACCTAGTGTTCATCCACCTTGCATATCCACAACCTCTTCCCAGGCACAGTGAGAGATGTGAAAAAGAACAATTCTTGCCCTTGACCTGCTGAAGATGGTAATGAGTTTTTGTTGACTGTTTATGAGGTATCAGGTCCTATACCAAGTGCTTTACTTTATAATTATCTCATTTAATTCTCCCAAAATTCCTATTAGGTATGCATAACAGATGAGAAAACTGAAATGCAAACAGGTTAAATGATTTGTCCAAGATCTCGCAGCAGAAGGTAGCAGAACCCAGAATTTGAATCTGGGTCTGCCTGACACCATGCTGTCTCTTATACTTACAGTGACTTGGCATGATCAATTTGTAAGTACAAATGCATCTCAATTTGCCCAAGACAGGACTGATTTATAACCATGTCCTGGTACAATTATTAATAGCACTCCTTTCACTTTCAGAAGTGTCCTGGCTTAAATAATAAATTATACAGTCACCTGCTATAATGCCTCCCTGAGGAGTGATCATAATAATAATTATACAAGCATGTCACTTCCTCGAAATAAAGCCCTCTTTAATCACCCTACATTTAAAAGTGACCTCCTCTATCCTTCCTATCCTCACCTCGCTACATTTTTCTCCATAGCATTCATCACCATAAAAAAGTAATATATATTTTGCTTATCATCTGTTTCCTCCACTAAAATATAAGTTCAATGGATGCAACATTTTCCCTTTGTTTATTGCTGGGTTTCCCAGCACCTAAAAGATGTTTCCTGAGTATTTGCTGAATAAAGGCATCATCATCATGTTACAACAATGGCTAATATTTATTGAGCATTTACAGTCAGGGTGCTGCTCTAAATACACGTATTTTATCAAACAACCCCAATGACCCTAAGTTTGGAACAATTGTCATCATTATTTTACAGGTAAAGAAACTGGAGGCTCAGAGAGATAAAGCAATACTCTCCCCAGACCACACAGACCATTGGCAGGGCTGGGAGAGAACAGAGGCTGACCGTCCCCAGTATCTGAGCCCATCAGCAAAGCCACGGCACACACGAATAGCTCAAAGATTTAGGGCAGTGTGGGACTGAAGGCCAGCTCACACTACTGTCTGTCAGAGGTCACAGGAGGTGGTATGGTCAGGGAGGGCTTCTTAGAAGGAAGGGGACTTGATCTGAGCTTTGCAAGATGGGGTAGTATGCAGAAAAATGGAAGACGATGGAAAATCACAGGGCAGAGCATGCTGATTGGAATGAACAGCTTCTACCTGGAAGCCTTGCAGAGGAAGATCTAAAATGCCGCTGTCACCTAGAGAGCCTTGAATGCCACGGAGCAGTTGGTCTTCATCCACTAGCAAGTAGGATCCCACAAAGGGTTTTTGACTGGGAAGGACATGGTCTACAGTCTCTGACCCTAAAACTTCACATCAGGGACATACATCCCTCTGCAGACATGCATGCTCTTAAGCCCAGGGCACACATTGGAGCTGGTAAATCCCTGTTTAAAGCACCTCACTTTCCGATTTGTCTGTGCTGTGGGTCCTCTCACGCTCCAGGTGAGCACACAGCTCATCTCTCACTATGACAAAAATAATGTATAACACAAGTGCTTACCCTCGTCCCACTCCGGTGTTATGTGACTAGACATAGTCTTTCTGGTGGCAAGGACAAGCCTCTCCTACCTCCCAGTCCACCGATATCTCCATCACACCTTCCCGTTGCCCTGCTGAAATGGCATCTGTCAACCCATTCTAACCCCTTGTTCTATTACCCGTCCCGGTGGTTGGTCAGGTGCTTTCTCTGTCTTCCCCCCTCCCCGGCGGCCACTCTCAACATCAGAGCCAGCAAGCCCTTCTGCAACAACATGTGAATCAAAAGAACAAACTTGGGAATAGCCCCTGGGTCACCTAGCTGAGATCCCTGGGCTAGTAGCTAGAGAGATAATGACAGTCTGGTCCATGTGTCCTGGAGAGTCTTGGAGACCCTGAAGAAAAGCGTAGCCACATGCCTTCTGGGTGGCTGGCATTGCATTACAGGAGCAGAATCAAAACAAAAAAATTTTTTTTCTTTTTTCTGCTGGCTCCACATAAAAACAATTGCCTAAGTAATATAAGCGCTGCTAGGTCACCAAAGGGACCAATTATAAATCTCTACTTCTCTATTAGCACAAAAATGAAGGAAAATGTGTTACCTCAAAATGTCATCCAAAGGAAGTCACTGATTTCAGAGTTTTTCTTTCCTCCCCTCCCACGGTTCCATCCTTTATTTTCCCGGTAATTAACCAAAGTCAAAATCTTTCTTACATGCTTTGGTTTCAATTCTGAAAAGTACATCAAGGCTATGATGGCCCATTACCCGCAGCAGAAATTCATATGGAAACATTCATGTATATCTCAGCTTGGTTTCTTGAGGAAAGGATGGAATTTCTTGCCCACGAGATTTTGGGAATTAACAGAAAATGGATATGATTTCAGTACCTGGAAGACGGTAAAATCTATGCTAGTTACAATTAGTGGAAAGCAGGAGAAAGTACTAGAAGTTCCTGAGAGTGGAAATTACTGATATTTTCCAGCAGAAGATGGGAGTACCTTCGGGAGAATGTCAACAAATTTTATCATAAAAAAAAGCAGAGGCTGGGTGCAGTGGCTCACATTTGTAATCCTCACACTTTAGGAGGCTAACGCAGGAGGATCACTTGAGGACGGGAGTTCGAGACCAGCCTGGACAACATAGCAAGGCCCCATCTCTACAAAAAATTTTAAAATTAGCCAAGCATGGTGGCATGTGCCTGTAGTCCCAGCTACTCGGGAGGCTGAAGCAGAAGGATTGCTTGAACCCAGGAGTTTGAGGGTGTAGTGAGCTATGATAACTCTAGCCCAGGTAACAGAGCAAGACCCTATATCAAAAAAAAGCGGAAGCGCACCACGCAATGGGATGGACATATTTGAAATCTGGACTGAGGAGGGGAGGGAGGGCAAGGGCAACACACGTAACCTAAACATCTGTACCCCCATATTATGCTGAAATAAAAAAAAAAAAAAGCAGAAGTTGTTAAGATGAGAATCAGCCTATACATGTAAAGAGCTGAAGTGAGGTGATAGACATGTTAATTAGCTTGATCGTGCCAATCATTTCACAATGTATACATATATCAAATCATCACATTGTATACCTTAAATATATACAATTTTTATTTGGCAATTAAACCTCCATAAAGCTAGGGATGAAAAAAAGAGCTGAAGGATCATTCATCTTTCAAACACAGCACCTGGGAGCCCATGTGCTCTGCAGGGTCCCTATCATCCTGGTCTTTGGGAGGGAGCAATATAACTGCAGAGAGGCAGACAGAGCCCTTTAACCCACTGACCTCTTTTAATCTGCTTGTTAGCCTGGCTGCGGACAGGCCCAGGGGGTCTTTGACCAATGCCTCTCTGGGGAAAGGTCAAAGGTCAGAGGCACATTCCCTCATCATCATTATTCTCAATTATTCTTTAGTCAAAGCTACTTTCTCCTTCCTTTCGAGGAAGAGCCCCTACAAGTGTTTTTCAGGACACTAAAGGGTGATGACCCAACCCGCCCCCACTCTCCTCTCCACCTCGCTCCCAGCATCCCCCTGATCAAAGGGGATAACAGGGTGGTAGCAGTGCACCGAGAGACCCCTCACAGAAGGAACCACGGCAGTGAGCGCAGGCCTCTGAACCGCACACTCACGCAGACGTGCTGCAGTGGCAGGCCCTGCTCCCGGGAGACACCTGAGGGGTCAGAATAGAGCAGTTCAAAGCACAGCCTTTGCCATCAGACAGAGCAGAGCTTCTAAAGTCACCAGCCCTAGAATCTTAGGCAAGTCGGTTAACTCTCTGAGCCTTAATTTCCTCATCTGAATAGTAGGGATAATAATAGTTTCTAGTTCATAGGGTTCAGGGGAAGATGAAATAAAATCACGCATGTAAAGCTCAAAGAAAAGGTTCAACATATGTTAGTTATTAATGATTAATTATAATTAATTACTAATGATTACTTTAGCAGTAATTTTTAAAAATCTCTCCTTGATGATAAATGTAATATATGGTCATTGCACAAAATTTGTAATAATTTTTTAAATCTTGCCTTGATAAGTGTAATGTGTGGTCATTGTACAAAATTTAGAATATAAGAAGAATAGACAAAAAAATATTTCCTGGTCATCTCCCCTCACTGTTGACACTTGGGAGTGTTTCTGTTGAGTCTTTTCTCTGTGCAGACAGACATGCACATGCCGTAAGAGCAACCACTCGCTGCCCATCAACTATTTGCTAGACCCTGAGTTCAAAGCCTGATGCATTTTTTTTCCTAATTTTCATGGTTAATTCTGTGAGATGCTATAGTCCCCATTGAGAGATAAGGAAACCAAGGCTCGAAGAGGCTTCGAGACTGGCCCCAGTCTCACTGCAGTATCCCCCCCACAGAGCTCTGGCTGCAGGTCTCTCCAGCGGGACCACCTGTGAGGGCAGGCTGCGAGGGGGGCCTCTCTCAGTGCCTTTCATCTCACCATTCATGGGCCCTACCACTTCTCAGAGAATACCAGCAGTTCCAGAAGCGGTCTCAGTGTTTCTCCTTGCCCTGCCTAAGCCCAAAGAATCTAAAAGAAGGAAACTAGGGGGTGATGAGGGTGTCAGAACCACCCACATCACGCTCTGTGGCTGTGCCCCAAGCTTATCCCTTCCCCATGGGTGCTTTAGGCCTGGGTAGTCACCTCTTCTCACTTTCATCAAAGGCCCACGATCCTGTCAGATGGGATTGGGACAGACATAGATCTAGCAGCTACTGCCTTCTATCCCAGGTGGGCAGGTGCATTTCTTACATTCCCCTGCAGAGATAACATATAAAGATGCAAGTTTTGTCTTTAATTACTCTTGACCTTATTTTTGATCCAATTAGCCTTAAAATAAAACATGAAGCAAAACCTTTAATTCCGCTATTCAACCAGAACAGTGAGTTTTAAAGCTATGGGTTAACTGATTTCATGTTTATTGAACTGCATCAGTGATAAAAGTTCAGGCACCCACCTCTGGCCCCAAGTCCCATTCTGGGGCAGTTATTCACACACAATTGACTTCTAAGATGTTCCCAGAGAGCTCCTTCCTGCTGAGGGCCACTAATGATTCAAAGGTAAGAAAGGTTTGTTTTCTCTAAGCCCATTAGGAGAACAAACCATTTACCCAAAAGGACAATGTAGAGTGGGGACAGAGATTTTCTCATTTACCTTTGAAGAAAATAATAATGATAATGATAATAATAATAATAGTTGTTCTCATTTAATAACACCCATGTTTCAAACTCTGCGCTGGATCCTGTTCCTATATTATCTCATTTTATCTTTTCACAACCGGGGGAATGAGAGTTGTAAAACTCTTTCACAGAGGAAGAAAA